>NAJN01001184.1:0-13337 GCA_005059845.1 Cryomyces minteri
AGTAGATACGGCGATCTATCATACGCGCTAGGGGGATACAAGGACACAGCGCAAGATGGCGAGCTGTCAAAGTGGAAGCCTGATCTGGAGGCTGTTAGGGCAACGATCGAGTTTGTGCTAGCTACGAAGCGGTTGGACTATGTGCCTGGCAGGGACACACAGGCCAGCCAAACACAGGATAGCGAAGCGTAGGTGGGACACAGCATAAGCACTCTCTTCGAGCGCATAGCCGACAAAGACATGCGCCGCACAGGCAACTGGGCCTGTGGGGAGGGCATCAATCACCTCATCAACTCATCAACTCATCCACACAAGGTTTGTATAGACCTCTTCTCATTCGTTCAGGAAGGCTCTGGAATCGAGGCAGCAGCGGCAATGGTTAGCAAGCGGATAGTGGCTCTCTACGCTGGAGCGGTTGAACTTCGGAAACATAGTTCAGTTAGATAGTGGCGGCCACATACCCCGTTAAGGTGGCTTTGAGGGTCAGGGAGCGCTGTCTTGAGTCCAGGGCGCCCGCGTGGATGGCACCACCTCCCTTGCACCCGGCACTGATGCCTGCGCTCGCAGTGAAACCTGATCGCCCTTGTTTGCCGACGGTGCGGCGGTGCGGCGGTGACGGGTGCTGTCGTGTTTGAAGTGTCACTCCGAGGCCGAGGCGGCGGTCCGCCGCGGCTGTTCGCCCAAGGAGCTCTTGTGGTAGGTTCCGAGCCACGCGGGATGCTGGAACGTACTGATGGTTCGGATTTCTCAGGGTCTCTCATGTTGGCCCCTTTCGCCCAAGGTGCAGCGGTTCCGACGAACGGCGCCACCTGAGCGCCTACTGCAGCCCATGGGGGTTTCACACCTTCTTGCGTTGGATTCCTCAAACCCGTCTTTGTCTGCTGGGGCACGATGAACTGCTCCTTCGGTTTCGGCTGACTTTGGAGTGTATAGAGGTGGTTTGTTGTACGGCGTTCGGGTCCCTCTCCCAGACGAACAAGGAGCCGAAGGGGAAATGCTGAATTACAGGGAACTTTGCGAGAACTTCCGCGTTGTACATTTTGAGCATGCTCTTGTTGATCTTGGCCCAGCCTGCCCTGATACCAGAGATGTCGAACAGAATAGGGCTATGCTCCCAGAAGGGGCCTTTCTTAACGTCGTATATGAAACCAATGGCCGAGAAATACATGTTTGTCTCCCGCTCATGCTCGACAACTTTAGCCTTCACCACGTCTGCAGGGTCTACGGCGTCAGACAGGGGACCTTCTGTAGGGATGTTCTCCACAGACATTATCCCAGGATCTAGTTACGCAGAGCCGAATATGTAGGGGATGAGGAAGTGGTCATCTAGACCCCAAACACCGTGAGAGCCGGCGGGCTCCAGGGTGTAAGTCAGGATCAGGCGGCGAATCAGTGTCAGGTAACTACCCACTCATCAGGATCGAACAAGTGAGAAGGGGTGATGCTGAGGCTATCTACATACGGTTCAATGACACCTAGTACAATGCCTCTCTCCTCTCCTCCTGCTTCTGCGCGTGGAAAGCCACCAAGCTTCCAGATACAGCCCAAGAAAGCCAAGAAGCTTAACTCGTGACCCGTGCCATAATCGAGTCTCTGTGCACTTCCGAAGCTGCCCATCAGATATGCTTGCAGTTCGTCTTTTGCCGTGACCTGCGCGTCTTTGTCTTTGCCGTTGTGTTGAGCCTCATGTACCAACACCTCTGGCGGCAGGTATTCCTCCAATAGCCCAGATATCCACTCTTCGACCATGGCATACCATTTCCTGAAACTCACGTTCCCGAACCTTCTTGGTCCCGTGTCCGGCGGTGCCTCCTCAAGCATGTTCTCTAACCGTTTCAGCAGCTCTTGTAGCCTGATGACGGTGTTGGAGAATAGGATGGTGTCATCGCGTAGCTGCCAAGTCTTTATGTGGAAAGCCGAAGTTCGCGCAGTGTCCTTCCGGGGAAACATAGCAGCGTTTAACTGAATGGCGCGGGAGCAGAGGTGGCGGCGTCGACGTCGACGCCAACGGTGAGCAGTTCGAGCGTCTGCAGATGCTCGGCCAGCGGAGCAGCGCCAACCCGCCCGTCGCCGATACCACTTCTGCCTCGAGCGCAGCGGAGTGGAATGATGCGGAAAGAGCGGCGTTGTTGGAGGGACTGGAGATGTATTGTGGTACGTGCCCTCCCCTCTCACCTTGTAGACATACGGGCACATGCTGACGAGCGTGCTGTACGGGTTGCAGGCCCTCACGTGTTTGAGAAGATATTCAGAAGATATTGTGGCCCTCACGCCGTGCTGCGCAAGTACAACGTCACGCAGATCACGCAGCAGGCGGCTTACCTGCGCGATTTGTTCATGAAGGACGATCTGGCGAATGGGTTGCAGACGGATCAGTGAATCTTGGGTATGCCTGTGTTTCACTGATCGCACGTCCCGTCGTGTTTTCTTACTGTATGTGCTGTGCTTCGATGCGTTCTCCCTCTGTCTTTTGGGTACGTTACGAAAGGCGCAGTTGCGGTTGAGTGAGATACCCCCATTCCGATGTTCCGGCGTACGGTAGCAGTAGCAACTAAGCTAGGTACAAGTCCTCTAAATCTGGCATGAAGGGATGAAAGCGATCGCGATAATCGAGCATGCAACTAAGCCCGTCGATGAGTCTGTGGTTCATCCACTATGCATCACGCACCAATTTTTCACTCCACCTAGCTACTCGAGTTCCGAACGACGTGGTATTTCAATTGGTATTTGCTATTAAATCTTGCGCCTACACGAACCCAGTAGAGTGATAGCAGATCGATTCAAAACCGCCTCGTTCACCCTGCCCCATCCATGAACCGAAGGAAAACAAGCGAGTGAGCGTACCAACTTACCACACCAGTAAACCAACGCCCAGCGGAGATCGTCCACCGACGTAAAGAGAAGAGAAGAGACGGAAGTCTGGCCGGTCTTTTCCTGCCCACTGACGCCAGAATGCGCCGAAGTGTGAAGGGCCGAACAGACCTGTTAACAGCTGCGCCATAGTTGAACGAGAAAAGCAAGGACCTTTCGAAGGAACGGATACACATTCCGAGGTCGACAGCTCCCTATGTGCCCAGCTGCGGCGGAGTCTGCTGCTGTTTTTTGTTGTTAAGGAGGTCGTCAAAGTCGTCCTGCTTGATGACGACGCCGCTTTCCGAGCACTTGGCCTTGGCCTTGAGGTCTTTGCAGAGACCGTAGACGTCGAAGCCCGGGTTGCCGAAATCGGGTTCTTTCTGCGGTTGATTCCTGTAATCAACATTGTCAACAACCATGCTATACGAAAAGAGAAGACTTGAGGGAGAGTCGGGAGACACGTACCAGGTCTTGTTGCAAGTCAGCATTTGGGACCGGTCCACTGCCGGTACGACTTCTTCGTGGTCATCGCCGTTCTGCTGCCGCTCGACCTGCTCCAGCAAGCTGCTGCTGGACTTCGGCGCCGCAGCAGCTGGGCTGTCAACCAAGTTGATCGGGCTTCCGAAGTCGGCGAAGGGGAATGCTTCGTTGAAGAAGCCGCCGGTGAAGCCGCCGGCACCAACAATCGCATCTTGGCTCTCACGGTAGTCGCCGAACAAGTCAGATTTGAATTGTCCACCATTCTGATTCGCCGTCCAATCGAAGCTGTTGACGTCGAGCACAGGCGTCTTGCTCGCGGGCGCCGAAACTGGTGGGGGCCGGTCAGATTGAGTCTGAACCATAGTGCGGGGGACGGGGTTTCGGGATTGCCACAAGCCATGTTGAGATCTTGACAAAAGGAAATCTCACCTTCGGAGTCTCCTTGACAGCTATATCCAAAATTGGTCCCAGCTATTGCGTTGTCGGTCAATCTCTCGCGTGCAGGTGAGTTGTGGCTCGGCTCTGGCGATGTTCCGCATGATGAGTTGGCGTTGTACTGGAACACGGATGAGGCTGATAGAGAGGCGGTGTTAGACGCCGTTGATCCATGACTGTTGAACTGGAACGCGCGTGACAATCCGTTGCTGCTATCGACACTGCTGCGACTGGGTTGCTTCACAACCTCGGCAGGGGGCGGAAATCCGTAGTCGAACGAAGCGTCGTTGCTCACGCTGTTGAGAATGGAGGAGCTGAACAAGCCTGCAAGCTCATCAAAGCCTCCAACTTGGCCTGGCACAGGGTTGACTTGGTAGCTGTTGGTACGCGCATCGTAGGATCCATTGATGTACTTGTTCATAGACCCGGGAATAGATGCATCTCGCGTTGGTGATAAGACAGAGCCATTGGATTGGCTCTTCGGACTGAGACTTCTAGCGCCGCTGTCCTGCCTCAGAAGTGTACCAGTCACAGGGGAGGCGGAAGCAGCGGGTCTTCCGTTGGTGACTACAGCGTTCGCTTCGTTGCATATCGCCATATAGCCATTGTTGAAGATCTTTGAGCCCGGCAGACTGCCCAATTTGGGGAAGTCGAATTGGAAGTTGTTGGCGCTATTGTTGTTATTCGGTGACGTGTTCTTGGCCATGTATGCGGAGAAGCCACCACCAACGGCAGGAGGGGACCGGCTGATGCCAGTACTGTTCGTCGACAGTCTCTTCCGGTACTCACGAAGCTCGGTCTGTAGCCTCTCGACTTGAGCTTTGAGCAAGCCTTCCTCGTGCTTGTCAGCTTCCGACGTTCTCTGCAACTCCGAAACTTTGGTTTCGAGGTCCTTGAGGTGTCTCTCCTTCCTTTCTCTGAACGCTCTCTGAGCCGCGCGGTTCTGAGCTTTGCGTCTCTGTACGTGCAATGAGTATCATTGGATTCTTTGTGCAGGAGTGTGTAGCATACAGTGGTAGGTTCTGAAGTGAGGGGCTTCCTGCCCGGTTTCTTGGCCATCTTGTCGTCACCTTCTCTTCTTTTGCCTCCACCATCCTCATCGTCCTCGTCGTCTTCCGGGCTTTTGCTCTTGTCGTGCACCTCCCCATCGTAGTCGTTCTGGTTGGAATCGTTGGGAAGACTGCCAGTCATCTGCCCGTGTTCGTTGGAATCAAAGTTGAAGTTCCCGTCGGCATCGAGGTAGCCGATGTACGGACTGTCGTCGAGTCCAAAGGCGCCGAACTCGGACGAAGATGAGGTCTGCTGCTGTGGTGAGATAAAGGGAGGCATGTTCAAGTCGTCCGTGTTGCGTTGGTGCTCTTGGAAGTCACTTGATGACCGCTTGAGAATCTGGCCAGCAGGAGGGTAGGCGCGAACAAGTGTTCGCGTTGTTCGATGTAAGCGCGGCCAACAAAAGACCTTGCTGATTGGGTGACAAGTAGGGGCCGAATTGGTTGCTCTGCGTCCTCTCACCCGCCATGAAGGAGATCTTGGAAGTCGTCAATTCAAGCAAGCCGTTGCACACGACGTGTGCAGTAGGAGTGCAGCGTTACGAGTCGTGGTCGTGAACAGATCTCCAGGCCGACCAGGAGAGACGGATGGAGTATTGCGAAGGCGACAGTTGGTGTGCGTAAGGGCCGGAGGACGGAAGGAAGTGGGTGGTGAATGGGTGAGCGAGGTTGGTCTGTTTGTGATTCCGGGTCAAGAATAGACAACGGAGTTACTCCGTAGCAGACGACAAATAGTCGCCGAGGGTTGGGGACGTTGAGAATAAGGCCTTAGCACAAATGTTATGTTCGGACCATGTTTTTGGCCTTCCAAGGAGGCTGAAGTCAAAAGCCTTAGATTTCTCAAATTCTACGCTTGCTACAGAGCATCCAATCCTGTAGAAACTAGAGGATACAAGCGATGCGCTAGGAAAAACGTAGGCGATACTCAACGAAAAGGTACAGACGTCATATTCCAGGAACACACTCCGCTCCTATCACCTAGCATGCTGAAGGAGAGCAGCGGGTCGGCAGGACTCATGAAGCAGGTCGCCAAGACCCCTGGTATCCTAGCCCTGCGATACTTGTAATTGGATGCTTCTAACTAGGCTGTGTTGAGCCTTCCGTCAAATTACCCACGAACAGAGAATGAAGTTACATACGCATACTGAGGCTGATCCCATCTAAGGCAACCTAAGGAGGGTTGATATGTGGCTGAGGAGCCATGATTCAGAGGTTCATCATTCTCACTCACCGATCTTACCTGTCTTCAATATTGCAAACACTTCTGTGAAATTCCGTACAGTCTTCTTCTTACCTTACCGCCTTCAACTACTCCAACCGCTAAACCAGATGGTAGGCATGCAACAAGAAAACGCTCAGGCAAGCTCGCGTTGACGCGAGCTCAGTTTCAGTTCCTCGACCTTTCGCCGAAGATACGTCTCTCCATCTACCAATACGTCTTCACAACTCCAACCGGCTTGCTGCTCGGCCCTTCTAAAGTCTCTAAGGTGGACTACTGCTGTCCCGCCTGTTTCAAGAAGGCTAAGTCCCGGCAAGACGACACAAGCAGCTATCACGAGAGCCCTCAACCAACATGCACGAATGTCGCCCTCCTGTATACCAGCCGCCTCGTAAACGCCGAAGCAACAGCCCTCTTCTATAGCACCAACACCATCTCCCTCTACTCCGAGAACAACGCCGATATTCTCACCTGGCTCTACACCATCGGCGCCGCCAACCGCACATCCCTCCGCCACCTTGAAGTCGACTTTAGCTACGGCGTCCGAGTTGAGTCTCAACGATTCGACGTCTGACACATGCTAGCCAAAATCAACTCGTTGCGCTCAAGGTCAGAAGAGGAACGGCACGACAGCATCAGCAGCTGGATTCGATACGACCAGATGAAGCAGGACGTGAAGAGCCTGGAAGCCGATCGATAAGAATGGTGGCGGAGGCAATCCAGCGGATTGCGGAGGGGCAGAAGTTAGTCAGTCTGGTGGTGCTCTTGCCTGGGAGGGATGGGGGCGATATGTGGGATGTGAAAAACGACCAGGTCTACTTTGCAGAGGAGACGTTCTCAGAAGACATAGTCAGTGGGCATGGCGAGGTTGTAGATGCGTTATGTAAGGTTTTTGGGCTGGAAGAACTCACGATTGGTTATACGTAGGACCATGAGCTGGCGGAGATAGTCGCTAGGCACGTGGGGGCTGGGAAGGTTACTGTGAGGGCCGATAGTTGGCTTGGGTTTTCGGAGGACGGGACCAATGAGTGGGAGGCGTGGGGTTGGAAGATAGAGGGAACGGAGGCGAGGAAGATGCTGCTGCCGGGACTGAATAGTATCTCTGTTCCGGGTTTGCTTGAGTAAGCGGATCAATGGTTTTGCTGCGGTGTGTTACAGGTCAGGGATTTGTCTGGTACAGTCGCGATCTTGCGGTGTGCTTCTGGTATGTCGTCCGTCACTCCCATCGTGCTATGTGTAGATGATAGGTGAAGGTTTAGGATCATTCGTTCAGTTGTTTGACTGTCTCAAGATCTGGTGTGAGAGGTCACATTCGCTTGACCTATGGTAGTCCAACAAGCGACTGTTGTTGACTAGTAGTCATGGTAGTAGTAATCCGTATTCCAGGCGCACCAAGGACTGAGGGAAACCAGAGTTGGAATACACGTCACGTAGTTATCGACTGACTTCGGGTTCGTCCAACAGCCTAAAAAGGAATACACAAACACTTCGAGTCACTACAGAGAAAGCTAGCGCGAGGATCAACAAAGGAAAGAAGTCGCAAGGGACTGAGGGTTGCAGATGGAGGTGGAGTCGGGCTTGCCATGTCCAAGTAGGTTGTTTGAGTAGGGCTGAGATTATACTTGCAACAAATGAAGGAGCAAGGACCGAATGATCTACACCTGAGTAAAAACACCAAACACGGAAACAGAATGACCCAACACGCTACGCTAGCTGAAAGGAGAGCGGTAATGGTAGTAACAGCAAGAATCGTTAGATGAATGACGAAGGTAAAAGAAGAGTGGCGCACGACGTCGAATTTCGCGCGCGGATGAAGAGAAAAGAGTGAGTGATTCGAAGCATGGCCTGTGCAACGAACATTCGATAACGAGCAGGGTTAAAGAACGCGGGCATTGGTCCTGACGACATGTGACTCTTGCTATTCAATCATTGGGAGTACGGACATGGCTCCGGATCCTGCACGGAGCTTACTCCGTAAGCCCTCGAACGTCGCTCCAAACCCCAATCGAGTTTCCCTCAGGAGATTGCTCCACATGTGTAACAAGTATCTGTTAAAGTGTTACCGCAGCCAATGGATGGAGTCGTCGCTGGAAGAATAGTTCCCTCGACGCTCTATAGATGCGGGTTAATTCTCTCCTTCCTTGAGAAAAGATATACGCTCTGAGGATCATAAGGTTTGATAGATCGCTCTATCGGAAAACGCCACCATCTTTGAGCCTGGCTCTGCTTGTTCTCTTGCGTCATTATGTTCTCAAGACGACGCGAAGCGACAAAGGTACCAGCCAGAGCGACTCGACTCTATCATTTGAACACGAGAGTAGACTTGAGCCATTCAGCGAAGCTACTCAGCGACAGAGCTTGGCTCCAGCCCTACAGGATTGCGATGAACGCCATGTGAACCGTGGTGGTGGGAGGCGAGAAGCGTGGTGCGAGAAAGAACGGACGAAACGGCGTGAACCATACGACAGATCCGAGATGATTGCCGATACATGTGACGATGGGCTTATGAAGACCTCACCATCATGCAATGTCAGTACTCGATTGGTCCCTATCCGCTGAAATCTACAGGCGTATGCTGACCGGGAGCCTGAAGCTTAAAACCTGGCATTGATCTTGCTGGGTTCTGTGTGGGCTGCTTCCAGAGCACGAACCGTCTGGAAGAGGCACGGAGGAGGTCAACTCAATACGTGACGACACAAAAGTAAACCAGCGCGGAGATAACTGCGGACACTCGGCTTTCCCAAGGCCGATTCTGCCGAACGCATCCAACTTTTAGGCCTGCCGCTCGTTCAATCTTGCCGTTCGAGCCAGCCACTACTGCTGATGGATATGGTGACCCTCCTCAACCCCTACACGGCTTGGATACGGCAACACCAATTCGTGCCGTGCAATCGCAGTGCAGGAAGCTTCTCCGGCCAGCCCATGCCTCATCGGAATTCGCACGCGCCGAACGCTAGAGGTCGTTATGCCTCAGTCCAGTTGCCCGCAGCCGAGTTCCTTGGATCCTCTCTCTTGGACGCAAAGCATCATCATCTAGCAGCATTACAAAGTTCTCCTCGTTATGCAGCTTCCGTTGGCCGTGCAGGGCCGAGGGGCCACTGACTTATATTTGGGTCATACCTGGCTTCTCTGATATAACAAATGCTGTGCCTTCCCAGCTTGGCCTGATGGCTTCGCCTGATCACCTAATCTATTCGCATCTCACGGAGTCATCCACCCTGGTCTCAGCAGTCATTGCTTACCTGATCACTGCTATTATTCTCGAAGCTTTCTTGGACGTCGCATTTGCTTCCTTCCATTCACTTCGACATAGCTCTCGCGGAATTGCTCTGGGGAGATGGCCTCATACCAGCGTACTTCTGATACGTGAGAGAACGAAAAGCTCATGTTATCTTCTAGTGTGACGGGTCGTACCCGTGCAGTCGCTGTAGAGCAGACAACGCCATTTGCATGTTCGGTGACCAGAAGGAATCCCACGATAAAATCTATCCCAAAGGGTGCATTGGAATTCATATGTTGGTAGTGTACATTTTACTGACAGGCGTTCCAGATACGTGGAAGTGCTCGAGCAACAGCGGATACAGCTGGTCACATGCATCCAATAGACGTACCAACGAATGCAGTCTGGTGAGGGCTGGCCTGGTCTTCCTCTGGAAGAAGTCGATGGACATCCTCTTACCCACGATATCCTTGCACGATTCGAGCTACTAAATCCGAAGCGTGACGGCAGTGCAGATGTCGAAGAATTCGAGGAGAACTGCCACCGAATGCAGCAACAGCTCCTCGCAAATAGCCCGTCCTTTATCCAACGCCAAGGTTCCTCGAGCTCCGACTCAGAGCATAGCCACCGGAGACATGAGTCCTCATGACGTGTCTCTCCCCACTCAAAGTCACAGTTGTTCAAAGATTCGTTGTCCCTTAATGCTGCACCTCCGACCGCTCCCGTACAGAGTCCGTTCCCGCAACAAGCGGTCCCTCAGGTCATCAACAAGTCATATCTTCCTCAAGGCTTTCCACCGCTCCAAATAGATCCTGCTCAGATCATGAAGTCGACATTTGCGATACAGACTCCTCAGTGCGATGATGGCCTGGGCTTCTACGCTGCGCAGTTCGACCCGCCACTCACCTATGAGCCCTTGGGTATGCAGTTCAACCAATTCATGCCTCAAGGACCAGGTCAAAATCCACCTGTGAGTATGGCGGACTGGACCGGCGAAATTATGGGCGATGAAGTCTACAGGGTGGTCAATCATCCATCCAATCCGGATGAGTTCAGAATTTACGCCGGGCGTGACGGGTTCTACTGAGACAATTTGAACTTTCGCATAATTTCTCTACGTAGGATCCATCACGTCCGGCGTACATTCAGAGCTTCTCCAGCGGCTTCCCGACTCATGACCGGACTCCTCCTTAGCATTTGCTGCAGGTTTAGCGGGCGTTCTTCGGCGCCACGGAACGTTGGGACGTCCTCGTTTGGGGGGGGTCAGAAGGGAACCTTGGAGGCCAGCCATGTGGATTCTTGTGGAACAATCCGTCTTGTTAACAGTCAGTTAGGCGGCCTGGCTGTCGTCAGAGGGGGGTGCCTGGCTGTCGTAGAGGGGGAGTAGTAGTAGTAGTAGTAGTAGTAGTACTGTAGTAGTAGTAGTAGTAGTAGTTGTCCATTAGGCCGTTCACCGCTATAATGGGGTATGTGGCCGCCGCTATCTAACTAAACTATATATCCAAAATCCGGCCGCTCCAACGCAAAGAGCTACTATCCGCTTACTGCCTATTGCAATTGCTGCCTCAAATCCAGAGCCTTCCTGAACAAATGAAAAGAGGTGTATACAAACCCCATATAGACGAGTTGATGAAGTGATTGGTGCCCTCCCCACAAGCTCAATTGCCTGTGCGGCACATGTCTTTATCGGCCATGCGCTCGACGAGAGTGCTTGTTCTGTCTACTTTAACAGCTCGCTATCTCAAGTTATATCCACCTAGCGCGTGTCGCTCGTACCGCTCGTACCGCTCGGAACGCTATATCTGCTGTTATCACCCCCTTCTAAGCCACTGCTTAGAATAAGAGATGTTGCACAGACGTAGCGTTCGTTGTCTTTCGCTTATAGCTCTCGTTGTCTGTCGCTTATAGCACTTGATGTTGCTCGTGATGCTCGTGTCGCTCTTGCCGCTCGTGTCTGTTGTTATCACCCCCAGTGTTAGCGTTACATTACATCGATGTAGCAGATGTAAGTGCTACATTTACATGGACCCTGTCACATTTACATTTACATGAGGCTTAATGTAATGTAGCAAATGTAGCAATGTAGCATAAATGAACAGTAGGTCAGATATATGAAAATTCGAAGTCCGCTCCGAGCGGCTAGAGATAGCGCTAGTGATTAGAGGGCTCGTTCCAGATAGGGCTAACGTTAACTACGTGGACAAAGAACTTCTAAAATCTTACAGATTTGCAGATGCTGTTATACTACCAACAATGCTATCAACACTACGCCTATATACCATGTCCCTATCGTCGCAATGCGCCCAAGGCGTTCTAGCCAGCTCACCCATACCATTATCGCGTCTTCCAGCTTTGGAAGCACTCAAATCCATCCTATATCTATTGATTCTGAGTCTGACGTGCCCGAAGTCGATGAGGCTAGGGATACCGCTGCATCTATCGCCTCAGAACAAGACCACCGTCGTAAGCGTGGCCTACTCACGCTAACAGAGGAGGGCGAAGAACTCAATACCTATGGACGTCCTCCTCTTCTTGACGAGCCTATACACAATTCCCATCGCCAAAGACTCTGGTACTGTAGCCGCTGCTAGTCTTACAGCAGCCCCAACCCTGGGAACGTCCGGTCCCACCTTACCAAGCAGCACAGAATCCGGCTAGAAAGTGAGAAGAGGACTACTAGCAAGGGGAGAGTAGCAGCTGGCTTTGAAAGGGCTAAAGAGCTTGTTAGGGAGGCTGGACTTGACGAGGCTTAGAAAGAGAGAGATTTCCAGATCAGCCTTCAAAACATCGTGGATCCACACGCTGCTAGGGATGCCTTGTACAGGCTCATCATACGCCACAATCTACCCTTCAACTCCGTTGAATGGTCAGAGGTCCATGAGCTTGTTGCTTGCTTCAACCCAGTAGCCACGGACGTCCTCCCAAGGTCACACAACTCTGTTAAGAAGACTATCAAAAGCGAGTTTATTATACAGAAGCAACAGTTGAGAGTTGTTCTCCAGCAGGCACAGTCTCTTATACACTTCAATCTGGATACCTGGACAGCACCAAATCACCACGAGTTCCTTGCTATCAATGCTCGGTTTATAAACTCAAAGGGAAGACTCTCTAAAGCCCTTCTTTGTTCTGTTGCCCTTCCAAACGGGCATGCAGGTGCGCTTACTGCACCTCGCTTTCTAGAGACAGTTCAATGGTACCAGATCCAACATAAGCTTGGCTACATTACCAGCGACAACGCCTCAGCCAATGACACTATGATGGCTGCTATCTCCGAGGAACTAGCAGCTCTGGATCCACCAGTTCTATGGGATGCAGTGCAACATAGAGTGCGCTGCAATGGCCATTGTGTCAACTTGGCTATGCAGGCCTTCATGAGCGTAGCTAACAAGAAGGCAGTTGATGAGGTTATCAGGCAGTCCAAGGAGAGGAACGTTCCACCCCAAGAAGCAGTGCTATCAAGCAATAAGAAGGGTGGTTGGTCGGGGCAGAAGGCTATACAGAACCTCAAGGAGATCTTCACATGGATTAGGGGTACTACCAAGGTCTTTGCCGAGTTCGTTTCAATGGCCAATCTCACTCCTATACTTCCAAACAACACACGGTGGAATAGCTGGTATATCATGATCAAGCGTGGGCTCGCAACAAGAGTGACCGTCAACTACTTCACTACCAACAACCCCGAATGTGCTCAGTAAGCTCTTTCCTACAACGACTGGCAGCTACTTGAAGAGACTCTCGCCTTTAGCAGGCCCTTCTTTGACATTACTAAGGCTACCGAAGGCGACAATGTCACCTTAGACAAGGTGCTTTATACGATGGACTTCCTACGCTCTCATTACAAAGCCGCTAGTGAGAAGTACAAGGACAACACACAGTTTCATACGGCCATCATCACTAGCTGGTATGCTTTTGATAAGTGGTACGCTGCTACGGATCTCACACCTGTCTACACAGCAGCAGTCCTCCTTCAACCGCAGCTTCGAGCTACCTATCTCTACCAAGAATGGGAGGAGGAGTGGTACATCCCCGCAATTGAGAGAGCTAAGCAGCTATGGCTCAATACCTACAAGGACAAGAAGCA
>NAJN01001185.1:0-13337 GCA_005059845.1 Cryomyces minteri
GCGTGGGCACGGCGATGTTGGGCGGCGAGCCGATCACCTCGTACGACACGCGCCACTTGTTGTCGACCGGGTCGCGGCGCGGGAGGTAGAGGGGCCCGGTTACGATGCGCACGCTGGGATAAGTGGTGGTGAGGCGGCGGCAGAAGTCCTCGAAGTGGGCCCAGTAGTCGCGGTTGAAGCCCTCGCCGACCTGGGGGGTTGTGCTTGTCAGCAATTGCACGCTGAGATATGGCGCTGGACGCAGCATGCCGGCCGCGTTCGTGGCTCGTTCTCGGCTCTGCCATCTGCTTACCTGCGGACACATGTTGCTCAGCGCAAACGTCGCGTCCATGGCCTCCTGGCTCCACTTCGCATCCGCCGCGGGCACTTGATGGCCTCTGTCGTAGCCGCTGCGGGCGTAGTCCTTCAGCTTGCCCCTGAACTTCTCGGGGATGCTGAGGTCCTCGACGAACGCGCTGTTCCGCCGGTCCGCGTGGTTGGCCGCCAGCGACGCCGGCGTGATGTGCTCGGCCACCCAGGCCGGGTTGCGCATGCGCCGGTCGTAGGCTGATGCCAGGGACGGCGCAGGACGCAGGTCGGAGACTGGGCCGGGGAAGCCGTATTGGAAGAGGCCAGTTGGGTTTACGGGCGCGGAGGTCGCGGGCGCGAGGGGAGGAGGTTGTGAGCGTGGGGCGGGAGGGAAGGGCGAGGTTGGTGTAGGTGCTGGTGTAGGGGATGTCGAGGTTGCTGTCGTCGGTGCGTTGGGTATTGCTGCATCCTTTCGAGACGCATAGAAGGCTGCTGTTGCGACTGCTCCTGTCGCTGCGCCGGCGGCTGCTACGAGGCCGAAGGTGATCTTTGACATGGCTGGCGGTGTGTGAGAGCCGCGTTGAGGAGCCAGTCCTCTCTATATGCGAACCTGCGAGCTGGCGATGGGCTTCGCAATGTTCCCGGTGTTGCTGAGCGTGTTTACCGGTCTTTGCTGGCACGCGGCCGACGTCCAGACGCGCGCTTCCACGCAATTCTCGGTGGTGTCTTGTGCACCAATCATGTGAAAGTGCATGTTCGACGCATCCTGGTCCTTGCAACACCACTGTTTATATAGAAGAGGCAGGTCTCACACTTGGCTCTCCCCGAACATCCATACGACCGGGCGCTCGCGTGGCAACGCGACCCTCGAGCTTGAGTACGGCAGCCGGCGTAATACATACAAACCAGGTTGCCTGGCCTGTACATATGCGCGGTCCCCAAAGATCTGGCTCAACGCTCCGCGAGCTATGCTCTTGGTGTTTATTCCCCTCAGAGCTTCGTGTACGCATTCAATTCATGTCGTGTCCTCGTCATACATCACCCCGTCCCTTCATATCTTCCCCTCCTTTCTCAGTCCCTCATACAACGCCCACCCTGCCAACGCCTTCGCATCGCGTCCTCCCTCCCTCCACAAATCCTCCAACTTGACCAGCTTCAGCTTGATCTTCTCTCCCTCGTCTCTTAAACCACTAAGCTTGCCTTGCCATTCCTTGAGCTGGTCTCTGGGAATTCGTTTTTGATACAGAAACAGCGGTGTGAACTCATCGCTCCCGCCTGGGCTTAAATATGTAGCGCTCTGCAGCTTTCTCCCGTAGCCAACTCGGTGTCTGGAAGAGCAAGTTTCGTCATGTCGATAAGCTCTTTCTCGGGCACTTTGAGCCCTGTCTCCTCCTCGATCTCTTTGGCCGCGCCTCCGGCGAAGGTGCCGGAGTCGTCAAGCATACCAGCGGGTAGCTCGGCGAGAGACAGAGATCCCGCAGGGATGCGAGGCTGTAGAGTCAGGATGACGTGCTTGTCCCTCTCAGAGTCCTGGGACACGTCGTCCGGTTGCAAAATCAGCTACATGATGAAGCGTTAGCCAGCGTACATCGAGACAGGACGGGAGCTGCGTACGAGCATGCCAACGCTGCCACCCCTCAGGAAGACTGAGCCGGGCAGCTTCTCGCCACTGTCGTTAGAGACGTCCGCCTTGAACTTTATGAAGCCAATCCGGTCGCCGCCAAAGAAATCGACGCTCTGGATATCGATCTTCCGAAGCTTGTAAGGTGCACTGTGGAAAACGTGGTTCTTGTTGGACTGGAGCGAGAGCGAGTGCTGAATGGTGGAGATCCAATTCTTGAAAGCCGGGAAAGAGAGAAGAGCGTCTTTGTCGAGGTCCTGCGTCAGGTTCACGAGACACTCAGGGGAAGAGTTAGGGATTGTAAAAGAAGACATGGCAGCCCTCCCTGTGGTGAAATGTCTGGTCGTCAACCGCAGCCGTAAGAGCATGGGTGGGATGGGAATGGGGACGGATCATGGTGAGTTGGTGTCTGCGTCCATCTTCTATCGGCTTATGACGTTTGTTGCTGTGAAGCTCGCACGAGACCGCCCGCTATACCGCCTGGTTCTGCCGCTCGCTATCGATTAGGCTTTCATCCTTCTGCCGTTCGCTCAAACAGTTCAATACCTTCTACTACCTTTCGCTACCTCTCACAACCGCTCACTCTTTGTCACTACACTGCTACTAGGATTGGAGCTCCAATACACTGCCAACCTTCGTTGACATCAGTCCGTTCTATCATACGCGTCCAACTGGTATCTGCGGTGCTCCAAACTCAGCCGCTCCGTCGAGGGGCAGCCCACCACAATTACTACCAGCAAGCGCGTGAGACCAACGCGTCCGATCTGTGCACGGCTCTATCAGGTCCACACGACCGTCCACATCTTGACACACACACTACTGGAAAAACATTGACAGCTCTACAAAGCACATTCAGAAGACGCGGCTGCCAATCTACCGAATCGGGGTCCTCTTCTGAACAAGCACTGGTTCTCGATCCACGATGGGCACACTCACCGCGGAGGTTCCGCGCCTCTCCGAATACTGTCCTCACAAGCTTTCCACCTCCTGCAGACTCAGTTCGATCCCCAATTGCTGTGCTTGTGCCGATGAGCGAGCACACACTCACACCTATCTCATCTACGTCGATGGCGTTGGCTTGGTGCCGAGGGGCACGAGATGGCAAGCATATTGCTGGTTCTGCAAAGGTGAGAGCCTCTTTGTGCTGCTGAACGGGCCAGACCTTTGCTAACACGTCCGTACAGAGTTCTGGGATAACAGAGTAGCCGCGACTAATCTGCGTCCCGTCCAGACCAGAATACCCAAGGTCCCCGACCAGATAGAGTTCCTTAAGAAGTGGTACGACTACTACCGAGGATACAGAGTAGTGCAGGAGGACGACGGAACCGAGGAGAGGATAGCGCTCCTAGGCGAACCCTGGGAGGATGTATCACCAGGTCACCTGCCCCGAAGCCTGGACGAGCTTCGCGACGGCGTGCTGCGAAGCGCTGTCGAGGAAGAAATTCAGGTCGAAGAGGCTGTAACGGAGGAGCAAGCCGAGACTGAACCTTCACTGGACGAGACGATTGATCAGATGCTCGAGCAAGCGGTTGCAGAAGAGACATCAAGAGATACTCCTTCTCAGGCTTTGGTGATCCGGTCCCAACCACCAGTCGCTGCAGTGACGACAGAGGAGTCATCAATGAACGGCATTGGACATCCGCAAGCCCTCCACAACGCCGTCAACAGCGATATTCCGCCTACGCGAGACCCAGGATATCAAGCCAGACGAGTGGCGGCACTGAGGAGAGAGATGTTTCGTTTGCCCAATGGCATCGACCGGGTCATCTCTGGTCTTCGTGAACTTGGAGAACAGGTCCCAGAGTCATCTCAAGCAACAAATCGTTTGACGGAGCTAGGCCAAACATTGGACCGCATCTCAGGCTCGGCGGACAACCCCGGACAGTCCCCACACGACCTGCCTCTAGGCAACAGCTTGGATGATCGCTACAACGCTGCCTCAGACCGTCTCGACATCTTGCATCAACGCGTTCGTGAGGCCCGTCAGGCTCACACAGCCGCAGCAGAAGAGCTCGAGGAGACCAGATTGGATGCCAGAAGAGCTGGTGAAGTGCTCCGGCGCCTCGCAAGAGAACAGCAAGTTACTGACGGTTACACCCGCTTCTTCGGTACTAGAGAAGATATAGAGAGACAGGGCGATGATCATGAAAGCCCTATTGGAGGCATGTTCACGCGCGCGTGGGAGAGATTCAGGGTCGCTGAGGAGGTGCGGCAGGAAGAGAGAAATATGCAACAGCCCTCCGCAGAGGAGCGGCGCGAAAGTCGAGAGATTGCACGATCCACATCCACCATGAGAACCGGTTCTAATCCATTAGAGTCGTGGGCTTGGCCCGCTTGGGACAACCCTGACGAAACCGCACGAGCCCTCGTCAACGAATATATTGCAAGCTTGGAGGCAGAACAAATGGGGGAGCTTGACCGGCCCTTGTTCCTACCTAGGATAGCTCTTTCGGCATCAAGATATCTGA
Source organism: Cryomyces minteri (assembly GCA_005059845.1). NCBI lineage: Eukaryota > Fungi > Ascomycota > Dothideomycetes > Cryomyces > Cryomyces minteri. The sequence continues at coordinate 4,378 of NAJN01001185.1, forward strand.
GTATGGCCACTGGTGCAGATACAACCACCCTGCGCGTACGTCTTACCTCGATCCGAGAGAATCTGGCGAGCATGGACTCAGCATCGCATTACTTGACCCAAGAGTCTGGCCGGCGTATCGCAGAGCTTCGGAGACGTATTGAGGGAGTGGATGTGAACACGGTCACCCGCGAGGAGATACTAGAGATCGGACGCCTCATCGAACCCAGGAGCGATTCGCTTCATCTCCAGAATCGCATATCAGAGCAGCCCGTACGAGAAGCGCTTGAGTGGAGACAAGGCGGACCCATCGGAAGCCATAACGGCTTCGCGCCCAGGAACGAAGATTGGGACTTCGCCGCCCGACCGAATATCCCAATGGCGACGTACGAGTCTGGGCCAGAGAGCACGGCAGCAAACACGGATGCGATAGCAGCTACGAACGGAGCCGGCAGGAACCTCAGACGTATCGAACACACCCGGATCGAGGAAGACGAAGCAGCAGGGGGTACTTGGGGGACCGGGCGTTGGTCAACCAACCCATTCAGCGAAGATCCCAATTGGTTCGCCGACGAATCAGCGAGACAAGCGGGCGAACCCGACGACTCGACCTCGCACGACGAGGAACGGAGGGCAGCGCTCATCGAGGGAAGGACCGACGTTACCGCCGATCCGCGCGGGACTATGTTCGCGGACGCGGCCCTCCTCCTCAGCGAGAGGCGTCGCCCACCATACATGTACTTCGACAATTGGCCCGAGCCTAGAAGATGGGTCCCGCCCCGCCCCGCAGGCCCCGTTGGTCTCGACGAGCCCTCCGGCCCAGTTGGTGCCGACGCGCCCTCCGGTCCAGTTGGCCTCGACACGCCTTTCGGCTCCGTTGATCTCAACGAGGTCTCCGACTCAGATGGTCTCGACGCGCCTTCCGGCCCAGTTGGTCTTGACGCACCCTCGCGCCCCGCGCCCCTCGAGGAAAGCGCGCTCACCATCGCGCTCGAGTGCAAGATCTGCTACGCCCAGCTCGTTCCGTACCACCAGCACGATCGTACGCGGCCGAGAGATGCGGTGAACTGTCCATCTGCCGGAAGCGGATCAGGCAGAGGTTCAGAATCTACAGGTAGAGAAGCGTGGGGACGCAGGTCTGGGGGACCTATGGGCGGAGAACTTTGAAGGATGGAAGAATGGTGTTTGATGTGGGTGTGATTTGAAGAGCAATGGCAATGCCCACGGGAGTGGGACGGAAGGTGCATGAGTGGAGCTGAAAAGAAGAAAGAAACGGGGATCACATGAGAAGAGATGAGAGAAGGACTCAGCAATGTGACGGTAACGGATAATGGCTGGGGATGGCGGGGAACGGCGTTGCTGGGCAAGACTGCACCATCCGAGAGCATCGTCTTTGCGCATTTGCACGAGCGAGAGGGGAGCTGGATACTGGAACTGAAAACTGGGACGGGTTCATCACGGCAACTTGCATAGCGGAGACTGAGCAACTTCAACTGGATACGACACGACACGATGTGACGACGGTGCGACGGGTGGCAAGGACGTTCGGGAAGCGATGAACACTGCCTTGTTCTTGCTACATGGGGTTTGAGCAATCATGGCTCGACGGCTTGTTGGCTTGATGGGTCATGGTAGCTGGATGCCCTCTACACAGCTTGACTCTTGCTCGTGGCATACTTACTGATAGCATACCTACTGATAGCATACCTACTGATAGCATACCTACTGATAGCATACCTACTGATAGCATACCTACTGATAGCATACCTACTGATAGCATACCTACTGATAGCATACTCACTGATTACATGACTAGTGTATCACAGAAACACATACAACGCTTGTGACTAATGGCACTCTGTGTTGAAGACGAGTAGTGTGAGCTTGATTGTCATTCGTCCCGCTATCATCCTGCTATGCAGACTCAAGTACGAGATCGAAATCTACGGATCAGGCGGACGAGAGAGAAGTCTGCGTGCTCTGCGTCTTTCGCCTTTGTAATGTCATCTGGGCTGGGCGCCAGAGATTCAGTGGGTGCGAATGCAGCGGCGTTGGAGGATGAAGCGACAGTTGGGAAGAGCTATTGTTCCGGACGTCGAGTGGTTACGAGGCTGCGTCTTCATGTAAATAGGGAGAGATAGGGCATGTCTTTGACAACGCCATCTTCAAACTCCTCACACCTTCCTTGTGCCGCTCTCAGCTCGAAAGTACTAGCACCATAGTCTGCGTGATACAAGCTGGCGGGACCGTGTCACACTTTTCTTCTGGTCAGGTAAGGGCCGCGGCTACATCCAGAAATCTGGGTCGTAGTTTTCCTGACTCTCAATTGATGTTCACTTGGTCCTTTGATCGATACGAGTGCTGAGTGGTCAGGGGCGAGAACGTATGCTAGGTGACTATGGGATATATTGTCAAGGCGATGCAGTGAACATAGACATGATTTTGAGTTTGAGGAATACGGGTTCCTGATGGGTGTCGTGCCGTTTCTCGATTCTGTCTCTGCTTGTTTAACACCTCGAGCAGCTGATGTCACAAGTGAAGGGCTCGAGTGCAGACAAATCTGCGGATGCAAGCGTAGAGAGGAGTATGTCAAGGCGTTCTGATCAGGGAATACCACGTCTGAAATTCTGCTCTGGATGGAAACGGGGGGAGAAGATGGGAGACGCGGAGAGAAACACGGATGCAGAGAGTAATGCGAGAACACGATTGATGCCTAGAGCTTTGCTTCTGAGCAGCTTTGATTATTTAACCCTGAGTACTTCACGTTTCCAGTGTCTCTTGCGTGTACAGCCCCTCAGCTCCTTCCATCTAGATCCTTTTACGACCTCCTGGAACCGCTCCTCGCTGTCCGTCGGACTGAGTTCGTTGTTGACAAATGTTTCGAAGCCCTCGTGTTCGAAGAGGTTCCCACCTCGATGCGTAGACTAGACCTTGAACTCGGCCTGAGCCCTGAGGTTTGAACTCACACCCACGAAACTAAGGAATGCTGATCATCTGTTCCAATTTCCAGTCACGCTTTCTGGAGTGTGGCACGTCGTATTGGTTGCCTTCATGTTAGTAAACATTCTGACTGCAAGCGGCAAATGAGACACTGATCATGCCACGGCCTGACATTCCTACTAATCCTGAAGGCTGAATCGGATGCCTTCGCAGGAGGATGAGCTTTGATACACGCTGCAGCATCCACTAATCATGATCGCGATGTCTTCTGATCGAGGCTTACGACGAAGCTGGTCCGAGGGAGTGCTTTGGTAAGCTTAGCTGGTGAAGACCCGAACCGCGAACGGCTTTTTTCTGAGTCTTCACCGGGGACGTCAGCCACAGGCAGACACTTCCTTCCAATTTTCAATGCGGGAGAAGTTGGACCGTACGATTGCAGAGGCGAGCAAAATGTAGCAAACGATAGATGTGGAATCTCTTCGACACAGTAGCAAACATGCAAACTCGCTCACCATGAGATGTCAAGTCTTATGCAGATTGTAGCAAAGATAATGTGAGAGCTCCACATTGAGCTCAGCCCTACCAGATGCCGTCTTACGAAGCTCAAATTGAGAGGGTGTTGGGGCATTGAAGATACCCTGAATCGGTTGTCGCATACCTCAAAATTGGTAAGCCACATGGTGATTCCATGAAGACTCGTCCTGATCGTTAGGCGTCCCGTGTTCTCCATGTGCACAAATCTCATCACTCACATTAGCGGACAGGCAAGGCAACGCGGCTGGGATCCAGTGTGTTACGATCATCGACACGTCTGTGGACCTTTTCTTTTGTCGGTATATTGTAATGGGTACCCTTGATCGCTGTTCGGAGAACAGCGCTTGATCCTTCCTCTCCGTCCTGCGCACTATATCTTCCTTTTTAACACAAGGCGTCGAATCATAGAACAGCGCTTGATTCATCCTCTCTGTCGCGTGCATGATATCTTCCTTTTCAATACAGGGCGTCGAATCATGGCTTTTACGATCGTGTAGCTCATGTCTTCGTCTCATTGCTGGATTCATCACGTCGTCGTTGTTTTTGTCACGTCGTCGAACCGTCCTCAATATCGTCGCTGTGTGTTGCGTGTCGCAAATCGTTGCGGTCTTTTTGAAACCTCCTATAGCCCCGGAAACAAACCTGCAATATTTTTCGAACTGGTTCGATCGTGATGCTCAATCCAATTTCCCACTATTTCTCCACGGTATAGACATTGTAGCAGGGCTATGTCTCTGCAAAGAATCCTACACAGCTGTCCGTAGACATACATAGGCATGTCGGCTTATGCTCTGGCCGCCTGTGTTATCCTCACCATTAGTACCGTAGCTGACTACTTTTACTACTCTTCCGTGCTGCATCGCACGCTCCTCCCGGCTGCTCGGGATGTGGTCGTCCTATCAATATCGCCTTAATGGAGCACAAATGGTTGCCTTCGTCCTACACCAATCGGATAGAGGGCGATATCGTGCAAGCCGCTCGGGATCACCGACTTCTTAACCTCTCTAGGTCTCACCCTTAGCTTTAAGGATATGGAATTACAGAACGACTCAAGAAGAATGAAGACTGTAGTGAACGAAATGTGCAGGCAAGTAAGGGTACTTAGTGTCACCATTGATCGCCTACATAGCTCTCTTCCTGACTTTGCATGTGCTTCTAAGATCGACTTACATTTCCTTCACGCCTTTGCGACCCACAATCTGTGCTTTTCGGCCGCTCCGATGGGCATATAGCCGGAATGCTTGTAAGAGAGGGTTATAACCCAATTGGATCGGTTACCAGTTTATGTAGGTTATTTTGTGGATGCTTAATAGTGTAAGGCAACTATACACTCCTCATGCATAGACATCTTAAGCCTTCTATTTCGTTTACTGCAGGTGTGGTAGGGGCTACGGAACTGGGGAGCCGTGTAAGAAAAAGCATAGCTTATGGCGAATTAATATGTAGTGACATCGGAAGGCAGCGAGAAAACTAGAGATTAGGCATCTGCTAATCAGCTCGACCTTAGGACATCTGCATTTGTGAAAGCCATTGAGCGAGCCCTGTAGACTATGGATGGACGGCTACTTTGATGAACGTGGTCACCACTCTTGAGGCTGGGGACCAGGCTGGCTAAGAATGCTAGAGTCCCGTCATGTACCTCGTACTTAATGTACAGACCTCTCTCTCGAATGTCGCTTCTAGAAGCCCATGTCGTGTGTTACCACAAGGCTACAGGAAGCTCCAAGTTGCCCGCTTAGAGTGGAAGACGCTTGCACGACACCTGCCGTGCTAAGATTTCAAGACACTACGACGTGAAGCTACCTTGCCTAATCCAATAGGGGTACAAAGTTCGCTTGTTCTATGTCCACTTCAGCGATACAAAGGCACGTGTTTACCTGCGCTAGTGAAGCTATCTTACCGACCTGAGGTTGAGAATCCAAATTTGACGACACACGATATGACCACATAAAGAATGCTCATCTCCGCAGCTGAATCCTCAAATTAGGACCCGCCTATTTCGCAATGTCATACGCTCTCGCTCGAAGTTGTAATGCTCCGCTCACTCAGCTAATGACACATCCCTAGGCAGGGTCACGAAGTGTCTTAGTTGCCTGGATAGCTGCGTTTACCATCCGATCCTAGAACACACCCTTGCGTGAGCGAAGACGTTGGCGTACAAGGATCGCAAGGTTGAATCAGCATACGTGAGCATGGTTCATGGCATGCGACTGCTGCAAACGGCGAAATGGGCCCACAGCTCCTAGATGCGTAGGAAGCAAGAGACGAAAGAGTAACGTTTACGGATCGTGGCTTAGCACTCTATGTTTTACGCGGGTCGCTGGTCAGGCGCATAGGGTACAGCACAGTCTATCGCTACTAAGTGTGTGATCGAGGTCGCGCCCAAAAGTCGTAACGGTACACTGCTCGTTGATCATTGAGCGTCAAGTGTGATGCTTTCGTAAGGTCGACCTTAGGAACAGATGACAGAACTGCTCCCCAGTTGTTGGACGTATTCATCCAAGAGAATCAAACATTTTCATTCATCATCTAATGTCAGTATGTCGATGGTGAGCGGCTCGTTCCTATGCGTATAATGATTTCCTTAATGCTGTTTGTGTGCACTTCTTGCGATCTTTCCAAGGGCAGCGTATGAGGCCGCCGCCTCAAGATTACCATCATGACAAGTCCGGTAGGGCCATGAACACATTTCGTCCGATACAACGTGCTTGCAACGAATTCGATGCCTCCTCGGACGTAGAAGCCTTGGTTTCGCTGTGGTCTCTTGCATGCCGCAGATGCGATGAATGCTCCTTTCGACGTCGTTCACTCCTCCAAATCGCCGTGATCCCTACTGCCCTCTCTGACACTGTCTTCCCGGCTTTCCGGAGCAACATACTGTGATGGTCTCAGTCGGAAACCCAGTTCGTTCGAAGTGTCGCTTGTTCCCCCCATTGCCATTCACATCGGACCTTGTTTATGGTGAGATATGTCTTGAAATAATCCGTGTTTGTTGGCAGAGCGAAAAGCTCCATAACCGCACTGAAGATCGAATGTTTGCAAGACTTGGTCAGTCGTCCCGTTCAAACCAATACGATGTGTGTGGATCGTTACACAAGCACACGTAACGGCTATGAAATCACTGGACGGTCAACTTCTCCCGCACCAAGCCTTCGCAATGTTCTCAAGAGGTTGATCGAAGCCGAATCGGCTCTATCACTGTGTTCATTTGCGCTGCAGCTGATGCCTTTTTTTTTGGTGCTGTGTGATGTAACAACCCATGTGTATAGCACCCATTGCTTCGCTCGCCTCGCCTTCTGGACAGTGACTGCAGGTTTCCCCGATTTGCCTTGTCTTGAGACCGAAATGCCGAAATCGTCTGCAAATCAAAACCGCGAAAAGGTATCATGAGGATACCAAAGTCCTCTTGTGTTCTGTTGCCTTTTGAAGTTCGGTAGGGATGACTTCGTATGTACTTTTGACTGGTCGACAGCGGCGGCGTCTTATTGAAGAGGCTTTCCATACAATGAATCCTACGAGTAAGGCGTCTAACACGAGCTAGAGACCGTGAAACGCAGAAGGAGTCGTCTCCAATCGTAAAGAAGTTAGGGAGTTGATCTGGTTTCTTCTCCTTGAGACACTTCGTACGATGATTCGAAAAGCCTTGTTGCAGGATGCAGTTGTTCGCTCATCCTCTTATTGCCTTCCAGCCTTTCTCACCGGTGTCGCACGTTGAATGACTCCCTTGTAAAGCCGTAACAGTAGTCACGATCCTGAGCTGTGATGTGTACAATCCTGTCGAGTCACTCTTGTGCCGTTTACCAAGACCGGCGCGTATTAGAAGCAATTGGTCCCGTTCATTGGTGCTGAGCTGTGCCGCCCACATAGTTTCAAGCAGGCGTTCTCAGTGAGGTTTTAAAAACATTGCTTCAAGGCTGCGAGATGTCTGCGCCGTCTTCCAGCAGTGTTTGGGCGCTGTACAGACATGGCGCAAGGCCAACCGAGCCGTCAGTTCACACAAGAGCCATTTAAGGTCGCTCCAAGGTGCTGAGAACGTCGACGATGCCAGTAGGTTGTGCGAGTGTAAAAGGCGGCGATGCAGAACACTTATAGCATCGACTGGTTTCGATTTACTAGCAAGCAGTGGTTCACCGCTGTTTGACACTTAGCCAGTTCGCAAATCACATACCTGCCTTCAGGGCTGCAGCATAAGGCAAACAGTTGACAGAAGGTGGCGCATACACACATGTATCGGCGGTTTTCTGCCATTCTCCGAGGGCGCTTTCGTTTCTCGCTGACCCGGACAGCCGGAATTAGGTTGCCTTTTTTGTGACCTACATTGGTACGCGGCCCATGCGGCTCTGCACCACTATAAACGTGAGGCAGGCTCTCGAAGAGGCAGTTGTCAGTTTACCTTCTGTTCAGTGGACTCTTCCACCCGCGACTTCTGGGAGCGACCAATCGCTTACGCCATCTGTCCTAGGAGAACCTCGGCTCGTACATCACAGAGTCGATATTTGAGGCTTTGGATGCCTATGTACTCGACTCTTGAAACACACCACGCGATATCACACCATCGCTTTTGCTCGTCTCCCATATCGATGAAAACGCTGTTCAGGTTGCCGGACTGTCGTATCGCCGAAACGATAACTGAAAGTCGGGAATATCTGGAAGCAACCGCCTTATGATCGTTAGTGAGGATGCAGAATTGAATCGTGCACCACAAAGTTAAGGCATCTTTTAGCGCACGACATAAGTCAAGCGACTAATCACCAACCTCCTCCGCAACAACCCTTGCAACAATGAACGACGCCTTTGAACTCCGGTACATACGCGCTTTACGGCAGCAGAACAAACCTGCTGAGAGGTATGTGATTCTCCCTCAACTCTTCAGCGGCGTCGTGTACGTGAAGGTGTCCGACAGCCCCGGCCATTCCTCGAGCAGACTTATCTACGCCTGGGATGATATATAACTCACACTGCCCCGTTTTCTGTACAACGAATCTACCACGTGCCTACGCTTCGATTCGCCTGAGCCCAGGCACGAGTTTGGCTGACAGTAACTGAACAGATCGTCAGATACTAAAGACGCCGGAAAACGTCTTACGGCGTCACAGCCAGTCGTCCAAGATGCCAACTCCGATGAGTCCATGCGCAACAATGCCGAGCAAGAGTCTCGCTCCCGAACTCCGGTACGGCCTGTATCTTCAGACGCTGCCGAGCCAATGGAGAAGTTATCACTTGGGCATGTTCGCGAAACGGAATCTCCGGCTTCCCCATCCGAAGTGGCCCCGATCAACCGTAGGAAGAGAGCCAGCTCCGATATCCAGTCGTCTGAGCCGCCTGGACAGTTTGCAGAATCCGATCCCCAATGGACACCGCGTCATACTGGACCGACACGAGGCGACTGTGATGATGCTAATCGTGCAGATCCTGAGTTTAGCCGTGACTCTGTTGCCCACGACGAATTTGGCCGCCCGAAGTCCAGTCGAAGGAAACTCTTCGACCCCAAAGGTGGTGGAGCGCCCG
>NAJN01001186.1:0-13313 GCA_005059845.1 Cryomyces minteri
ATAGCTAACGGCAAAAAGGCGGTCAAACAGCTCTGGCAGCAGTTTGTCGAAACGCTTCCACTAGCACCACCTTCAGCGATTGATCTAAGCCCTCCTTGTACCAAGCACATACGAGACGACGAGTCGGAAGACGAAGACTACGTAGCCGCGTTTGGCAGTTACGGCACGCAGAGCAAGAGCAGCGATGAGGCCTTGGACAAGGAGCGCGAGCTTGATCAGTTTATGGCAACACCTCACAACATCCGCGACTACGAAGAGCGGCCGCTTGATTGGTGGATTGACCGTGGCCAGACTCTGTATCCGACACTGGCCAAGCTGGCCTTTACGCTGTTTGCAATACCTGGCATGAACGCTGAGTGCGAACGAGCCTTTAGCTGCGCAAAGAAGATGGTTACAGACGAGCGATTCAGCCTCAAGGCCGACGTTATTGAAGCTGATCAGTGCCTTAAGAGCTGGCTGCAACACAAGCTTGTGGACGGATCAGCGACTTGGAAGCTCCTTGCGCAAGTAGAGCCACAGCAGCCTCAGCCAGATAGCGACGACGAGGTCTAGCAACACCTCAAGTAACTTCAAGTAACTTCAAGTAACCACGGCCAAGTCAATCAGTCAAGCAATCAAGCCAAGAGCCTGTCAATCAGTCAAGCAAACTATTGTTCACTTCACGAGCAGTCAAGCACCTTGCCAAACCACCAATTACTTGACTGATTGACTGTTGAGAGGCCTGCGAAGATCCACCTACTGAGAAAACATTCTGTTCTACCGGGTCGGCGAAGAAGTTAAGCAGTGTTGAAAGCTGTTCATCGCTCTGATGGACTGTATATTGTAAATCAAAGAGCGTTACATCTAGGAGTCCATGGATACAGAAGGAAGAGGATGGAATCGCGTTCGGCGGAAGTGAACAGGGTGGAGACGCATAGTTCGAGGCGTTCGCACTCTGCCTTGCGTCGTCATCCACCTTCTTCTTGTACTGTCGACGACGTGCATGTACACCTTTCCGTCTCCGTTACCATGCCCGTTTCTAAGGGACAGAAGTCTAGTCAGGACCAGATGGAGTCTCAGGTCTGTGGCATGAGATGTTAGCACACTCTGGTGTGGACGAAGCATCCAACTCACTGGTTCGTTTACTGGGCTTTCGAGGTCCCCTCAACAGAGGAGCCGGACATGTCTGATAGCTTGATGGGTTGATGATTGGTTGAGATTGGCCTCACTCAGTAGCCGCTGAACGATTGCTTATTGCAATGCATGTAGATGAAAGATGCGTTGGTGGTAGGAGGAGGGGTGAAGATGGAGGACAAATGGATTCTTGAGACGATACGGGCCTCAGCCATAACTTGATACGAACCAAAGTGACCTTTGTACCAATCGAGTCTCTAATATGTTGATTGGAACACAATGTCGATCACTGCATACTTCCGCTCCAAATGCTTCTTCAGAGAAGTCCACATAAGACTGCGCGACAAACTCATCTGCACCGCAACACAAAAGTGATGTCCTGGCTCACGCTGCTTTTCGCACCGCGCTATTCGATATGGCATGGAACAGAAGTCAATAGTTTCCCGTTCTTGTACTACCCAACCTGACGCTCCCTCTTCGACGGTGGAAACGTGACAATGTGAGGAAATGAGTCGCTACGAGATCGCGAAGGCAATGTATGAGAAGGTGGGAAACATCCGATCCAGTTTACAGAAGACACAGGAATAATAAGATCACCGAGCTGCAGTAGAAGTCTCAGCTGTCGAACCTGACGACTTAGCTTCAGGGGCTCAAGCCATCACATGGGGAGTCTCGGTGGGGAAGGATGCAACTCAGAGTAACAAACTAAATCTCTGTTACGATTGCAACGTCCGTCGCCTTTCCTCCATTGAAGCCTCCGACGTCGTATGGGCAGCAGCTGACAGCAACGACAACATCCGCAAGCGCTTTCATCTCAATGAAGTCGCCAGCTTTGCTACAACCCAAAGGCTTCAACGTATAGTACGGGGTGTTTTGGAACACGTTGAACGGATCCGTGCCTCTGATGTCCCCAAGGCTCAGTCCGTACGGCTCCATGACCTCCGCAATATTCTCCGCACAGCTCCGGTGTCCATGCAGGCCTTGTTGCTCGTACAAGCTGGGATTGCACGACATGAACGTCATGTCATGTGTCTTAACCGTGTCCTTCACAATCTTCGCCAATTGCGGGCGTAGCACCAGAGAGATGGAAGCGCGTATACGCCATCGAAAGCTTCTCGGTGAGCTGTTGACTCTTGGAGTGAGGAGGCAAGACCCATGCCATCAAGTCAATGACTTGTTCTCCGTGCAAGTCGACAATGCGGAAATTGGAATCGGCTTTGACGCGGAAAGCATGGCCATGACTGGCGGGAACAACGTGTTTATGGGTCAGAATGCTGTCTGAGAGAAGCGGCGAGGCTGCAGGAGCTGCAGGAGTATAGGTAGGCCTGTTTCTGGTCATGATGGCACGATGCAAGATAGATGCTCTGCCGTCTCGATTGCTTGGATCGGGCGATCAAAGCCTGATGGGTTCCCACGTTGTTACTTCGACAGATCAGGTCAACCGAAGAAACAGGCAACGGAAGGCCAGGTGTGCTACATGAGGAGTCTCAGGCAAGGCGCCGCTTATCTCCAGGCGCCCTACGACCTACCCGTTGTGACTTAGCATACATGAAGCCCGCTTTGGTCCCTGGAAAGCGGAGAGTCAACAACGCTAAGCCCCTGAGCAGAGTAGCGTCCGCACTCGGCTGGATGTTAGCCACCATCCCGAGTCTCCCGGCCGGGCCGTATTGACCTTCAATTCAAACGACGACGATGAAACGTCACCACAGCTGGTCTAGGGAGACTCTCTACGGAGACCTCTTCCCAACGAGGCTCTGGCCTGCCTCTTCTCTCTTCTTTTTGTGGACCCCACCATGTAGGGAATCCGATTGAGCTGAACAAAGACTACGCCACCAGCCCGCCCTCCAAGCCTTGGCCCATTCTCCTTTTGTGTTTTCGTGCCATGGCGCAGACGCAACGACGGTCCTTCTCTGAACAAAAATTATACACTCTGTGACTGTGTAGCATTGGTCTCAATGCGGGTTACTTTCTCAAGCCTGCGGAGGCTAGATCGTTGTACTCGGTGCGCAACCGAGTCATGATCTTTGATAGCTTTTGCGTGAATTGCCTTCAATGTCAATTTTGTCGGAGTCTCCTGAAGCGGGTACTTCTTGTAACGCGTTACCTGATGCATTGGTCTCCTGAGAGGTCTAGCATCGCCGCTGTTTCCCTGCTGCAGTGGTATCACGATGCCGAAAGTCTCATAACTGAAACTCTCCCGCCATTCTCATCAATGTTTCTGATCACCCGTTCCTCGACCAAGACTCGTGCACTTGTTACTGTTCATAGGGCTGTAAGATGTCTTGAAGACAGTGCGCTACTTGATCCCCGCGGCCGTTTGTCTCATCTTACCTTCCCTCGCACGCTACACGTCTTTCGTAGCAAAAGCAATAAGCAACGATAGCAGGTGTTGTCATTGTGCCTTGTCTTTGCAAGACTCTCCGCTGCAATCCCGTCTACAACTGCATCATGATATCACGCAAGGAATACCACTCTTACCAACCCGGCGTGCGGCAACGTAGGCGAACCACCACAATACGTGTCCTCATTCTCGCGCTCTTGACAGCAATCACCTATACTGTAGTAGTCTCTGTGGTGCTGCCAACCCACAACACACCAGTCGCATCAACCGCACCCATTGCGTCAAAAAGCACCAAAGACCTGCCATCAGAAACACCGGCAACAAATAAACCTTTGAGAGAGGACATTCGCATCACAGAGACCATAAAATCCAAGGTCGAATATGCAGGCGAGCGACTCAATCCGGCAAACACTGAGCCGAACCAGGAGTCATTGACGTATGCTGGTCGACCGAAGGACGCACCAAATTCCGAGTTGACTCCATCGGCGCAAGTGGAATTGTCCAAGCCTCGACCTGTTGGCGCACACAAGACCGAACCAGAGGGCCATGCTCGCTTCGCGGCGTCGTTACAACGCGTGATTGCGATGCTACCCGATGAGATACACGTTAGAGAATTGTTGAGACCAGTCGAGGGGACCGGCAAAGAAAAACTCCGAGAGATGGGCTTGAGAGCGCGAGCTTTCAAGGTTTTCTATGAAGCCTGGGAGGACCTGCACTTTGTTACCCATGGGGATAGTATTCACATTCGTGCTGATGTGGTCCAGTACCTGCGTGATCATGAGGATCCTGTTGCTCTAGCTCAGACACTTCGTTCGTACGAGGCGTTTCGCTTCTTCTTGCAAAGCCTGTCGACACTGCTCTTCCCTTGGACGGCGCCTTACTTTGCAGACCATATGACTTTGCATTCTCACTTCTTCAAAGGCGGCAGAGGAATGGTCTTTACGGCGGGAGATGACCAAGCACCTTTTCTGCTCACCTCGATTCCGACATTCCGCCGGCTCGGATGCAATTTGCCTATCGAAGTTCTGTATCTCGGAGATAGTGATCTAGGAGAAGATTTCCGAGCCCAGCTGGAGATGCTGCCTGGAGTTGTTACCAGAGATCTGAGCCAGATGGTTGAAGATGAAGGATGGAGATTGGCAGGATGGGCAGCTAAGCCTTTCGCCATTCTTATGTCGAGTTTTCGCGAAGTCATCTTTGTCGATGCAGACGCTCTGTTCTTCCGAAACCCGGAGATCCTATTCGAGGATCCGTCATACGCAGAGACAGGGGCTCTATTCTTCAACGATCGACGGATCATGCCCGAGTCGAAGAAAAGATGGCTGCAGCAGATTTTGCCAAAGCCAATATCGAAGCAGGTACGGCAGAGTTACTTCTGGACAGGTGAGAGCGGTCACATGCAAGAGTCTGGAGTGGTAGTCGTCGACAAGTGGAAACATTTTGTAGCTCTGCTGTTCGTGACACGTATGAATGGGCCTGACCGCGATGGCAACAAGGATGCAGGAATCACAGGGGTGTATGACATGGTCTACGGTGATTGACCCTCCAAGCATCTCTGTCTGCTTGGCCATACTGACTTTTGAAAGGCGACAAAGAGACATTCTGGATTGGGTGGGAACTTGTAGGAGATCCCGAATACACCTTCCACAAAGGTGGTGTGGGTATCATGGGGAGTGTCCAAGCCGAGGAAGAAACCAGGAGAAAGGACGATCTGAAAAACAAGGATCCCAGGAGAAAGGATCCTCGAAAGAAACATGGAACCACCGAGCAAGACGGAGACGAAGACGGAATCAAAATAAGCCGGCCAACGCTCGAGGCGCTTGATCAAATAGGACGGAAGGTCCCCGAGCCCGCAGCTACACCGCAGAACTTCACGATCTGCGCACCGCAACTGCTCCACCTGGGCATGGACGGCAGACCACTCTGGTTCAACGGTTGGATTCTGAGCAACAAGTTCGAGGCCAAGAAGAAGAAAGGCTTTGCAAAGTTCGAGGCGTACATGGTGGAACCTAAAGAACCTGGAGAGGTCGACGCGTGGCAGTTGACCGAGTCTAATATTTGCTGTTTGACAGCTGATCAAACGGTTACGTTCGATGTGAAGGATCAGGATACCCTGGAGATGATCACCACCATTGCGAAGGGCGTTTATGGTAAACGATGAGATGGGTAGTTGTGTAGTAATCGACAACACTTGATACCCTCAATGCATCAACAAAACTCAACGCATCGGTTGTTGTTGAAGATCCGATGCTTGGTCCTCGCTACCCTCTTCAGTCGATGCTCTGGGAGTACAATCGGAAGCCGCTCTTCTGAAAAACGCTCCATCTCGTCGACAAAGCGCACGGCATTCGCCCGGAAGTAGGTTCTATGGAACTCCATCGAAACGAGCCGCGACTTCACGCTCCAATTTGGTGATCCTTCTCAAGCAGCTTGACGATATGGGGGTTCAAGTAGTACTCCTTCAATACTGTCATATCCATGTCTTTCGCTCCCTTGATCAAGCCCTTGCACTTCCCACCGTCGGCACCGCAAGTGCACTCGAATGGCTGCGCCATGTCCCACTCCGTGCTCGGGTAGAAGAACGTCAATGGCTCGCCCGCCTTCAAGTCTCTGTCCTCCACAACCCGAACCTCGTACCGTTCCATATCAAAGATCAAAGACGGCTCGCACGAGTGATTGATGTATACCAGATCCGATTTGAGCTCGATGTGCTCTTTTTCGGAAACTTGCACGCTGGTGTAGGCTTTTTTCGGAGCAGGTATCGCGGTTGTGATGCGTGCGAAGAGGCTGCCCGCTGGGAGAGACACGAGGGACATCGCGCGGGATGCGAAGGCTTCGGCCGACTTTTCGAGCTTGAGGAGCTTAGGGAGGTCTGGGTGGACCCAGGGAGGGATGAAGGACTCCTCGGACGATGGCATCTTCAGCGTCTGGTTCGGATAGATTGGCTGCAGAGATATTTCTGCGGAGATGGGATGGATATCTGCTTAACAGATATTCTTGAGCAGGAGGGAAAAGAACGAGGTGACGAATTCCATGGGCTGCAGAAAAGGAATTGAGATGTTCTTGTGCTTTTGTGCTACTACGTGGGATGAAGGTGGGGATGTTGAGCTGATGCTCTAGAGCGAGTGAGCAGGCAAGCAAAAGGACAGAGAACTCTAGGCCTGGGATGCGGACCAAGGGAAAGTGATATGCGAGGAGCTCCCACGGCCCATGGTGAGAGCTCCGGGTGTGGCCCGAGGCCTTAATGTTAGTGTCTGGAGAGGGCTGAAGCCAAACGTCGAAAAAGCCTCCGAGAGCGGGGCCCGTCGACATCGGCGCGCGGAACAAGCTTTCTCCTCGCTCCGTGGCTCCAAGCTCCTTCAATACACTATCAATACGGTGTTCAAATAGTCCTCTGCACGTTTCGCGAGCGCTGTATGTCTGTGAGTTGCGCCTGGAAGCTCTACCGAATCGCCGTGTCTTCGAAGAGGTGGACGAAGTTTGAGCTGTGCGAGCGAGTGATGCCCTCTACGAACCATCACGGTAACGAATATCCAAGTGAGGGGTGGACAGGCATCAAGTCCGTCGCTTGCGCACCTCTTTGCCTGCGACTAAGGGGGCAGATGTATTTGGGC
This sequence comes from Cryomyces minteri, assembly GCA_005059845.1. Classification (NCBI taxonomy): domain Eukaryota; kingdom Fungi; phylum Ascomycota; class Dothideomycetes; genus Cryomyces; species Cryomyces minteri. The sequence continues at coordinate 7,069 of NAJN01001186.1, forward strand.
CCCGGTTGCGCCCACGACTCCTCGTATATGTAGGCCATTCATGGCCGTAGTCCTCTGTGCGCATGTCAGTTACCGTATTCTTCGTGATCCTGCGAAGAACGAAATGACTCCTCGTGTCGCATTCCTGCTTCGTATAGCATTGTACCTATTCCAGACGGTCACTGCAACAGATCACTTCCAGCAAGACTGTCTGAATTTCATGCCCCAAAAATACGTTCATAATAGCACTCTCGCCCATCACGAGTATGTTCCAGCTGGCACAAACCTCACTTTTCCCGACAACGTCGTCTCGTGCACTCGTCCGAATCAAGTCGTAGCTGTGGATCTGTGTCGCATTGCTCTTTCGATCCCTACATCAAACAGATCGAGCATCACGTTCGAAGCCTGGCTGCCTAGAGACTGGAGCGGTAGATTTCTAGCCACTGGCAACGGAGGTACCGATGGATGTAGGGATCCCATCTTTCCCACTCTGATCAAGCAGGTTGATCGCATAAGGGACACAATTGACAGGTCGCAACAGGCAATAGATACGAAGACCTCGCATACACTACACAGAATGGCTTTGCAGTGGTAGGAGCTAACAACGGTCACAACGGGACTACTAGGATTGCGTTCTACAGGAACCTTGACATTCTTGAAGACTTTGCATGGAGATCGTGCATATCCCTGTGCAGTTCTCACACTCTAAGCAAAGACCAATTCTCTTGAGCTGTCGGGTGGTTACTTACCTAATTCATTCCTGGAGGCTTCTTACCTCTACGGTGATTGGGGAAAAACTCACGAATCTTTCCTACAACCGAGAACATACAAAACCATTTTATATAGGCTGTTCCCTCGGAGGGCGCCAGGGCAAAAGACCTGCGATGATGTTCACCAATAATTTTGACGGTATCGTTGCCGGATCTCCTGCTCTTGACTTCAATAACTTGCAGTCATGGAGAGCGAGTTTCCTAACACTGGACTTGTTGGGTCACCCAGCTTCATTGCGCCATCTATTTGGACGGGCCTGATACACGACGAGGTACTTAAACAATATGATGGCATCGACGGCGTTAAAGATGGCATCATCGAAGACCCTGACTTGTGTATCTTCCGTCCTGAGGCTCTCATCTGCGGGAAGGGCAATACCACCAACTGCTTGTCTTCCAACCAAATTGACCAGGTCCGCCGAATATATAGTCCGTTGTACGGGCTTGGTGGCAGAATAATATATCCCGCCTTGAACCCTGGTGATAAGCAAAACATACAATTCTGTGCACGAAACACAATGACAAGCTAATATATGCTGGACTGATATCTAGGCGAGATAATGGCCGTGCTCAGATTCTTCTCCTGAGCACCATTCTCGTATTATATCGTAAGTATCGTCCCATTTCCTCGTAATCGTCAATTAATACCGTCATAATCAGGACTGGTTCAAGTACGTCGATCGGGATCCTTCGTGAAACCCCTCCAATTTTGGACTCCAGGACGCTGCCGCAGCGCAGAAGCTCAATCCGTTTGACATTGAGACCTGGCCGAGCGATTTCTCCACGTATGAAAAGACGGGCGACAAGATCCTCAGCTACCACGGTGGCCAAGACCAGTAAACCACAAGCTTCAACACGGAGCGATCCTACAATTATCCGTCACGCGGCATGCGGTACTCATCAAGCGATATGGACAACTTCTTCCGCTTCTTCCGCATCTCGGGCATGTTCCATTGCAACGGTGGCCCGGGAGCTTGGGTGATAGGACAAGCCGGTGCTGGCTCAGTGAGCGGCAAGTTCCAGGCCCAGTACAACGTGCTTGCGGCTCTTGTGGACTTGGTGGAGAACGGGAAGGCGCCAGACACGATAGAGGGCACAAAGTTCGTGAACGATACCGTGTCGCTTGGCATTGAGTTCACACGCAAGCACTGCAAACATCCGGTGTGAAATACGAATCAAAGGGGAGATGCTGTCAAGCCGGATAATTGGAAATGCATCACTATGTGAGAACGCAGCGTTGGCCTTGTATACACTATGAGTACTTCGATACTGGTGTGTAACAGATCGACCAAATGACAGGAGCAGATGATAAGATGGATATGGACTACATTTTCGGCCTACTGTGCTACCCGAACCTTTAGGGGCGTCTGTCTCGTTTCCCACGTCTTCTCATACAAGCCTGTCTTGAATCTTCTGGTCTGCGTGGCGCATCTGCACGCTCATGACTGCGGTCACCGTTCAATGCCAGCGAGACGTCGGAGTACATCACTCGTACGAAGCCTAAAGCTGACGGACGCATGGACCGTCAGCTTGCCGTGGCCGCCTCATATCGCCGGAGAGAACGCTAGCACTGGCCGTGGCTAAGTGTAGGTTGTGCATCGCAGCGCATGGGTACATTCTATCCAAGGTGGTCCACATCTGAAGCGCTTGAAATCTGGATGGACCTTGAGTTTGTGGAACGAAAACCTGGCTTCCAGCAGCAATGAAGTGCGCATCGTCCACGCGGACAAGCCATGAGATTTCACAGTCCTGGGGAAGAAGAGACTCGAAAGGTCCCTATGTCAACAAGTCCAGGAGACCAATGTCGACGGATTGAATCTTCTAGGTGTTGCTTTCTTTTCTAGCCAGACTCAGGCTGCAGGACATGAGGAAATCTCCTTCTCCGTCCCGTTTCTCTAGGTGCCAACTGATTAGGTCCGGCTCATAAGCTCCCTAGCAGGCCTCCAGAACGACTAAGATGTAGTCAGCCTCATCTGGAACGTCAACGTTGCGGAAGCCAGCAGTGGCGAGTTTCTCGGCGACTTCACCGTTGATCCGGTAACAGGACATATTTTTTCAATGTCTAGTATCCTCTGCTCTAGGAGCGTCGATGCCGCTCTTTACCAGAGCATCTGTCACGGGCCTTGCTCGCTCGTCAGGAGGCTGTTCGTATTTCTCAGTGTGTCCAACCCGAAGGCTTTCAACTTCTTGAGGTTGGGCAGGTATTTGCTCACGATCAATCCATATTTCGTAGCACGCGATACGTCCGCTTCACTCTCTAGAAACCACTTCATGTTCACGTCCGACTTGGTGAGTGTAATGTACAACTCAGTAAGGGTGGATATGGCAACATTTACGCATTACTCCTTTCCATACATAGTTTGTTGTGCCGCACCTTGGATAGCATGAACCCACTTCGTTCTGTTCTCGGTCCAAAATTCCTTTGTAGGCTCTAGCCCGTCCAACAACGTCATATCATCTAGAGTCCCTGCGTTAACGCAGACATTGCCTCTGAATTCCGCCGCATTCGCCGTCTTCCAGAGCATGACACCACAGTTGCCGCAGAAGTGGAAGGTCAGTGCCATGTTGTACTCGTGCGAGTATGTGAAGGTCTTGTAGGCTAGGGAATCGACGGGTCGAAATTGGAACTGTGATTCGTGCATATGCAGACCGGTGCTGTAGGTACTACCGGTCGTCTTGTGGCAGGCAGTACAGTGGCAGAGCACCTGTCGTGTTCAATGATTAGGAACGACCTAAGTGGTGTCTATTAGAGGAAGGAAGCTAACCTTGAGATGAGGCTCCCCGATGTACTCGTATCGCAGCTTTCCGCAAATGCATCCTCCAGCCGGCATTATGTCAACGATTGTCGAAGTGGATTCCAGCCTTTACGCAACGAGATAGTCGTCAAAGCGAAATTGTGGTTGAGGCCGAGAGACTCTAGTGCTGGCCGGGTCCAGGATACGCTTTATAGTTGGTGCAGCAGTTCAGGTGACTTCACAGATTCGAGCAGTGTACTAAAGATTGCATGTACGCCACCAATCGCCTGTATCTACAGAGCTACGGCTTCGTTTTCGACTCCAGCTTCCTCTGCGTCGTTAGGATTCGATCTTCTAGCATCATGTAAGCGCCGCTGACTCCAAATCTAGAATTGGATCAATGTTCGCAATCACCCCACCTCCACTCACCTGAGATCTTCTATGGTGTTCACTCACCCCACCCACCGTTTCCATTCGGTGGAAAGGTGAGCTAGATGGGCAGATGCAGGTTAGCAAAGTCGGTGGCTTTTCGATTTCGTGGATTTTGTGGTACCGCAGCTTTGTATCACTAAACGCAAACCAGTTCGGTGACCAAGGTTCACGAGTAGGCATAACGTTACAAGCCGAAGATGCGCCACGTATGCCAAGGGCTGAGATCAGATACGTGAGCTAGCCCACGAAGTTAGCAGCAAACAAGAGCAACTCAATGTGGAACGTGGATCTCACGAGGCCGGAGGATGCTCATAAGGTGATAAAGTAGGGTATAGTGTGACAATAGGGGATGCGCTAATATGAGCTATACGACGGGCATTGTTGAGTTGAGCAATGCTTTAAATGCTAGAGATACGGACACATAGGAACTTATTGTCAAGCACTATACCGGCCCGCATGATTTTAAGAAATGCCCTACGAAGGAAAACCCGAGCGCGGGGAGAACATGCGTGACTTGCAAAGGACCGTACACGGCTTGGAGTACAACACGCCGTAGAGGAAGAAGGAGAACGAAAGAGCCGACTAGGCTAGACTGCCACGGCTCCACCTGAATCCGGTCCGAAATCCTACAGGGTGCAGTGGCTCTCCAAGTCTAGGACGACCATCTAGACAATCGGAAACCCCTACTACAGCTCCTTTGTAGACAGCCGGGAGGTGTCGTTAACTTTCAGCGATGTTGAAATGAAGTTTCGCTAGCTTCAGTAGACGCTGGTTAAGATTTGTACTTCTTATGATTCTCGTTATTATCCCGCAACCGAGAACGGCTCTTCAACCATTCAAATCGAGCGGTGATAGAGTTTACCCAACTGAGCTACGAGGTTTCTTCTTTTCATACTTTCACCCTAACCGCCCTATATTAAGCGGACACTACCTTGTAAATCTCATACTCGACCGCCTGCGTCCCATCTCCAGGTATGTGCCAGTGCCCATGACCAATGAACAGCGATTGCTCAATCCATTTGAGCTCTTCACTGCTTGTCTCGTAGATCGGAGTTGTCATGAAATAGTGATCTTCCGAACGCGTAGTCTTCGCATCAGGGCTCCACTGCAGCGCCTTTTGCGTCGCATCGTCCATCCTCAAGATGCCCGGATAGTGCATGTAGATGTAGCCGCCCTCGGCTGTGCGCGCCTGCGTGCGGATGTCCAAGTGCGCTATGTTTGTCGTTGGGTCCAGGAGCAGCCAGTCGCTGCCGCCCTGTACGAGCTGAGCTTTGATTCCCGAGCCTCCAAGGAAGCCGCGTGTGACGGGCACGACGTCCTTTGATGGGCCCGAAGGCTAGGAGGTCTTCTTTGCTGAGAAATGCTCGCAAAGTGAAGACTTGTTCAAGCTTGGGCGCCATGTATACTCGATGCTGCAGTGAGTGGGGACGAGGCAGATCCGGATAGTTTTTGCTTCTCGAACACTGGTCGTGAAGTGACTCTTATTCGTAGCGCTCACGTATTGGGTTTTCCGAGAGTGGTGTGACTCTCGTGTCCGTCAGCCATACTCGATCAGCTGTTTGTCACTTGGAGACATCAAACGTGATTGTGTGGTGAGGTAAACGCGAACTCACGAGCAATAGCTACAAGCGGGCTTTCAAAAGATCGCCACAAGGCAGATGCGATAGGCTTTAGCTAGGATCACATCTGTATGTACCATGTCACGAATTAACATCAAACCTCGCTCAAAACGTGCAATTGGTCTTGACTCGGACCTCGACTTCTTCCGAAGAACAACGACCCGCCTTGATGAGAATCCTCGAATCGAGTCCACCTCTCCATCTACTCCGGGTCTCTTACGTCTGCTATGTGGTTGTAGCGATGGCCAGGGAAATTGTCGTTGATGAAGTGCCGATCAACGACACTGCGCTGGGTGATCCAGAAGCAGTGTTGTCAACAGTCAGTCAGGCCAGTTTTCGGCCTACACTGTGACTGACTGACTGGTCTCAAGGAGGGGTTGTCGACTGACTGACTGACCGGCAGGCCTTCGGGTGTGTGACTGACTGACTGACTGACATGACTGGTGTAAGTTGGGGTTACTATATAGGCTCTGTTGATGCAAGTGGATCACAGTAGGAAGGAGGCATAACAGGTGGAGATCTCGCTGCGACTGTCGCTCCTACTGATTCTTCGCAAGCAGTAGCTGCTGTCTCAAGCTGAGAGAGGATACTGTTCCGTAACCAGTTTCCTTGGCATTGACTGGCCTCAACAATATCGCCTCTAAGCCTATACCGTTCGTCTGTAACCATCTTCTTAGCATGGCTAAACACCCTCTCGCACTCTGACGACA
>NAJN01001187.1:0-13305 GCA_005059845.1 Cryomyces minteri
GCGTTGAGCTCCAGGACGGCTTCTTTGTACGCGTCCCCCAGCAGCTGTCGTGCCAGGCACAGTATGGAGGTCGTCTTGCCAATACCTGGCATGCCCGAGATGATGACGTGTGGCATGTTGCCATCTTTTGCTATGATCTTCAGCCGCTCGATGGTTTCGGTGTTGCCGACGATATCGTCGAGGAAGACTGGGCGGTATTTCTCGACCCTATGGAGGATTGATCAGTCCGGTGCCGTTGATAGCTGAGGTTGAAAGGGTGGGCGTACCATGGTAGTTCATAGTTCGATCCAGCGCCGCTTGCACTGGCTTTGATCCCGTTGCGGGCGCCCACCGCGGACGACTCTGCTCGCACCATCTTGTTGATTAAAACGAAGCTGCGTTGTCCGGAACTGTGATTACGCGCTGCACTTTACGCGAAATCTCTATATGGTCTAGTCCACCAACCGCTGGAACGGAATGCCCGCACAACTCGTCGAACGCCAGGAAATGAGCACCTCGCCGTCTCTACGAGTGGGCAGGACGCACCAACGGTCTCTGTAGAGGCAGGACGAGCCCATTGAAGAAGAACGGTCATTGCACAGTCATTCGGTTGGAGCGTTGTGGCACTACAGTTCCTCTGTATCCCCTTCCGTGGGAAAGTCATGTAGTTTGCTCCCTACAAAGCACTCAAGCTGCGATTCAATCCGCGCGATGGCTCGCCTGAAACGCGTAGGGATCTATGCGCTCGCTCTTACAGTTGTATTGTTTACTTTGCAACGTTTCCGAGACACGATCCTCAACACTGCTCAGGGTCACTACAGAGCCTGGAACCGATTCGGATCATCGGAGTCACTGGACAGCAATGGACGGTTCCGATGGAGCAGTGTACCAGTCCATTTCCCTCCCGGCTCGATAACGCCACTGCCGTCTGGGAAGCCTCTACGTCTTCCCAAAGTTCAGCATACCTTTGAGCCCGAGTCTACAGAGGAAGCCGTCTTGCGTCAGTCACGGCGAGACCAAGTCAAGACGGCTTTCGAGCGATGCTGGACAGCATACAGAGAGCATGCGTGGATGAAAGATGAGGTTGCGCCCCTCTCTGGTGGATATAGGAATGGGTTTGGTGGATGGGCAGCAACGCTGATCGACAATCTCGATACCCTATGGATTATGGAAATGAAGGATGAGTTCGAGGTCGCTGTCTCTGCAGCCGTTAACGTCGACCTCGGTGTATCTACTCTACAGACCGTCAACGTCTTCGAAACCACGATACGCCATTTGGGCGGACTCTTAGCTGCATACGACCTAAGCGGGGACAGAAGACTTCTCGACAAAGCTGGTGAAGTTGGCGACATGCTGTATGTGGCCTTCGACACCCCAAACCGCATGCCTATTACTCGATGGGATTTTCAGAACGGGGCAAAGGGTGTGCCGCAGATTGGAGACGATGTAAGTACCTGACGACTACAAGTTATTGATCGTGGCAGTCAAGAGACTCCAGGGCTGCATTTACCACAGGCTATTGCCTAAGATCTGTGAGCTATCCTGTGTGGCACTTGTGCTCACGTGTCTTGAACAACAGCCAGTAGTAGAAGCAGTAGCAGCTATAGGCGAGTAGAGCTCACGTTGCTTCTACCACCAGCTGTCATTGCCGTTAGGGAAGTACCTTGACTGCCACGACCAGTGACCCGTTGTTGCTGATGCATTAGACGTGTCGCAAACCGGTGTGAAGATGTGCTGACTTTCGGAAGTTTGTTCTCGTAGCAGAGATTGGCTCGCTGACCATGGAGTTCACCCGCCTCTCTCAGCTCACCCGAGACCCAAAGTGGTACGATGCTGTCCGTCGAATAGTTGACATCTTCAACCAGCAACAGAATCAGACGCAACTGCCCGGCATGTGGCCCGTGGTTGTGAATGCCCAGGAAGCCAACCTTACTCGAGAGAACAGCTTCGGACTTGGTGCGATGTCAGATAGCCTTTACGAATACTTTCCCAAGATGCACGCCCTGCTCGGTGGACTAGATTCCGTGTACGAAAAGCTGTATCGAGGTGCGATGGCTGCTGCTGTGCAACACGTCCTATGGCGGCCCATGACCCCCAACAACGCAGACATCCTCATATCAGGCGACATTCGCATGAGAAATCCTTCCGTATCAGAACTGAACCCGCAGGGACAGCATCTCGTGTGCTTCGCGGGCGGCATGTTTGCCCTGGGGAGCCGTCTCTTCGATATACCCACTCACATGGACATCGCTCACAAACTAGTGGACGGATGCATGTGGACGTACAAGGCTTTCCCTCTGGGCATCATGCCTGAAACGTTCCACATGGTGCCTTGTCCTTCAAAGTCTGGCTGTCAATGGGATGAGGCGAAGTGGAAGGCCGAAGCCAAAGCTCGAAGCGTGCCGGCTACGAACCAGGATGCGATGCAAGTCGTAGAACAACTGCGACTCCCGCCAGGCTTCACAGCTGTCGGAGATCGACGATACATTCTGCGGCCCGAGGCTATCGAGAGCGTGTTTATCCTGTACCGCATAACGGGTCGCAAAGACCTATTGGACACAGCTTGGGACATGTTTTCTGCAATCCGAAAGTACACAGAGACGGATCTGGCCAATGCGGCAATAGCTGACGTGACGGTGACGGATGGGAAGCCACCGAAGCTTGACAGCATGGAGAGCTTCTGGATGGCGGAGACATTAAAGTACTTCTACTTACTCTTTAGCGATCCTGGCACTGTCAGCTTGGACGAGTATGTCTTCAACACAGAAGCACATCCGTTCAAGAGACCGGTATAGCTTGATGTCGCTCGTCTTTTGTCGTCGATGAGATGTTGTTGCGTCTGCTAGGCTCAATCTTCGAATGCGGAAGCGCGTGGTTGGAACAAGCTCACGTCCTCGTCAAAGCAGGTGCGCGGGAGCACCTATGTAGCATATGCTGGCATCTTGGATGGCATCGAATTGAATCGCACTCTTTGATGCTGCTCTGCGCTTGATTGAAATGATGAGGATATCACGCGCTTGCTGTTGTCCCATGAGACTGGGTACCCATTACACGGTCGGAATAATCGAGATTGCGCAGTCATCTCTGCGTTTTGGTTTCTTCGGCTCTGTCGTCTCCATACGATGGCGCAAGTAACCCACGCATATCGTCGTGTCCGCAGTTCCAGTGCCTGTACCCAGCTGAGAGCAGCCATGTTGAGGTGAGGAGAAAGTTCCAGTGGCTTTTGCGAGCGGACTTGCCCGTGCAGAAGCAGCAGGTCAGCTCTCAGCGCGCCAGCCCTGCGACAGGACGCATCGGCAGGCAGCGCTTGTCATCGATGGGAGAGCGCGACGATGCTCGGGACAGGATGCCAGGTCGCCGGATGGTATAGGTTTCGCTGACAGCGGCAGCCCGCTCGACGTAGCGCACCGTTGCAACACGTTACGCAGTCGTCCGCGTGTCGGCAACGTCTGGCATTGGAAACAGTGCTGCGGCCACCACCACCTCGTCCTCCGGCTGCTGAGAAGGACACGCGGACTCTACACCAAGCATCTGCGCCACTGTTGGCCGGACTCCCGCCTCCAGAAGCTGCAACCGCGAACGGCGTTGGTGAAAGCCAAGGGGCCGGGAAACGCGCGTGTGTGGCTGCTGCGATGCTGCGAGCGCACTCTCGACCGAGCGGATGAAACGGCGTCTTGCAGCACGAGAAGCAGCGCTGCCCGACCTCCTCCTGGTCTGGATGCTTCTACGCGTGAGGGTTGGCCAATGGATCGGCTGTGCCTGCCGGAAGCTCCGGGAGAGCTGCACCGCCACTCGACTCTACAGATTTGCCTTTGCCTTCCACATCTCACCCGGGAGTCCGCGTCATCCTGCTGCCAGGGTGCGATGAGAAGGTGCTAACGCAACGCACCTCGACTGACCTCGCTTCTCTCACTTCTTCTCGCTTGTGCTTGTGCTTGTGCTTGTGCCGGTGCTTGTGCTTGTACATCCACGCCTTCTTGGTTACTCTCACAACTGCTTGGATACCTTCGTTTCTTCTGCCACTATCATGAAGACTTCCACAATCGCCGTTGCGGCGACCTTACTTTCGCTGACGCAGGCAATCTCGCTCGTGAAAAGAGACGTGAGCAGATGCACACTCCCAGGCTTTTGCAGGATGTACTGACGGCGCAGCAGGGCCCACCGGCAGTGGTACATGCCGACACACAGCGGCGACAAGTCGCCAACCCGTTACTTCGAGATCGTTTACGGCGGAGAGCCGGCACAGTCCAGCAAACACTCGATAACCTGGAGACACTCTACTTCGCCAACGTCAGCTTAGGAACTCCAGAACAGACCGTGCGACTCCACTTGGATACCGGTAGCAGCGATTTGTGGACGAACGTTGCATCCTCACAACTCTGCCAATCGAGAGGCAACCCATGTAGCGTCGCTGGAACATTTGCGCCGAACTCCTCGACGACATACAAGTACCTCAACGGCGACTTCAACATATCCTACGTTGACGGGTCAGGATCTACAGGAGACTACGTATCCGACACGTTCCGCATCGGTGGTGCAACATTGAAGCATCAGCAGTTTGGCATCGGATATCAATCTAGTTCTCCGGAGGGTATTCTTGGTATTGGCTACCCGGTGAATGAAGTCGCGGTCAACCGTGCCGGCTCCCAACCCTACGCCAACGTTCCGTTGAACATGGTTCAGCAAGGCTTGATCAATGTGAATGCGTACAGTCTGTGGCTGAACGATCTGGATGCTTCCACTGGCTCGATCTTGTTCGGCGGCGTCAACTCCGACAAGTTCCATGGGTCGCTGCAAACTTTGCCCGTTATCAAGGAGGCTGGAATCTACGCCGAGTTCATCATTGCTCTCACAGCTGTAGGCATCAATGGGAAGGTGGGGTCGATCACTCGCAATCAAGCCTACCCGGTGCTGCTGGATTCCGGCAGCAGCTTGATGTACCTCCCTGACAGTGTCGCCAATGCCATCTTCAAACAGCTCGGTGCTACGTACGACCAGGCGCAAGGAGCGGCATTCGTAGACTGCAGCCTGGCACAGAACACCAGCACGGTTGACTTCACCTTCAGCTCGCCAACAATCAGTGTCGCCATGAACGAGTTGGTCATTGTTGCCGGTGTTTCGCGCGGCCAGCCAATCTGCATTCCGGGTGAGTAGTCCTTCACACGCTACGGCAAGGTCACAGCGCTAACAAACCGCAGGCATTGCACCAGCCGGCGGCTCGACACCCGTCCTCGGCGACACCTTCCTTCGCAGCGCCTATGTGGTCTATGATCTCCACAACAACCAGATCTCGCTCGCCCAGACGAACTTCAATTCGACTACTGACAACATCTTGGAAATTTCCAACAATACCGGCGTCCCTGATGCCACGGGTGTGGCGAGTGCCGTGTCCTCCGCAGCAGTCGCGACCGGTGGTGCCCGGAATGGTGGCCAGCCGTCCGTCACCTCCACCGGCGGTGCGCCCGCACCGACCATCTTCAAGTACGGAGCTGCTGTTGCTGCGGCTGGTGCCGGCTTGATGTTCGCTTTGTGATCGGTTGGTCACATGAACGGCATGATCTTATGATTCCTTGGATTCAGGTTGGCATATGTTGCATAGCATATACTTGGAGCACCAGCGGGAGTTTTGGCTAGGCGGACTGGGCCTCTTGGGTAGACTGTAGATACTCCTTTCCAAAACATGTGGAATAGACTGTACATCAGCAGTATGAGAAAACCGTCGTCGTTCAATCGACGTTGCTGTTTGACTTGAAACCTTGAAGAAAGACTTGGCATTGGATCTCGTAAAAGCGGATGACTTAGGGTGAGCTTGACCACCCGCTATAATTACACCGGTCCTTCGGAGAGGCAGGAAACTGTCTCGTACGACGAACGTGCGACGAGGTGAGCGTTGCCATACCCTGGCCGATTCAGCTAGTAACGAGGTCAAATGCAGTTAGAACAGCGCCGGCCCGTCAGCAGCCGGCCGTGACGGCTTCGGCTACTTTATCATCACCTCAAAGTAAGGTACCAGTGTTGACGGACGACTGCTACGGCCTTTAGTCCGTAGTCGGCACGTGAGTTACAGCAGGGTGGATTGCAGAAGAGGCGCCACTTGCGGCTCTGTTCAGTCTGCAACCACCCGCTGTCGAATGTGCATATTGTGCCAGTCTTACGTCTACTACTGAAGGAAGCACGGTGGATACTCTGGCGGACGACGGAGATGGACAAGCGGAATTAGGTCCATGGGAGCTCCAGGCCTGTGCTTGTTACCATGGCGTTGGGCCGGCTGCTATGGTGTCTCTCATTGCGCCACTGCTCCGAAGGTTGTTGCTGTTGCCCTTTCCCATCCCGGTATCAATGGTGTTGGAATATGAAGGATCTGGAGGAGTAGGTCTATCCGTTCCAACCCACTTTCTTGCGTTTTCGTTGTCACACCCGTCTTTTGGAGGCATGCAATAGCATTGGCTTGTCCACCGGCTCTGCGTAATGATTTGGGAAGAGTCTCTGACATCGACCCTATGTGGTTCGGTGTAAATGTAGCAGTCGCAATGTCCATTGTAGCATCGTTTTGTTCCACGGTGTCCTCTCATGAGCTCCTTACTTCCACACACCGCTATTTGGTTTTTCGTTGTGGATGGTTCTGTGCCAGGGCATATGTCATTGATCACATCCCGGCACTGGAGCCCACCAGCTTGCAAACAAGGATCCTGTGTCTCGGGATCGCCTGGGCATGGCATCCCAGAATAAGGAACGAGTGGATCCGAAGATTGCCTCTTGACAGAGTTGTCGAGGCCCCTTCTGGGTAATGTCTCGTCGCTTACAGGACCCAACTGCACAGGTGGCTCGCCCGGAGTATGTCGTCTGGTGCGTATCAGATGACGAGAAGCAGACGTCGTAGTACTCCGTGTGCTGTTTGAAGTGTAGGCTGTCGATCCGGAGACACACTTCTGAGGATCAACTCAGACTGCATCTGCAGCACAATGTCACTGATTCTTGTAGTTGTTGAAGGTGTCGGGTGTGAAAAAATCCTGCAATAGGCCGCTTCGTATCTGAACTGCAAAGGCATAGTCTCATTTTGCCCAAGTTGGTCGCGGAGGTTGATGCTTGAGTACGTGACACAGACAGTACTGTCTCGGTTGTTCATGTGGGGACCATAGAGCTGGGACCATGATGTGAAATTGTGATTGGTAAAAGCGTCCAAAAGGTTTGACGCGATCATGATTGTTGACGGACAGTACAGAGCACCAATGGTCCTCAATTTCATGGGTGTTGTAGGAGTTCGTGAGGGTGTTGCCAAGCTGATCAGCTATTTCGTGGGCGCGTAGACGACTTCGAGTGAAGCGTTCAATAGGTGGAGGAAACCTGAAACGACGAGTTCGTTGCTTGGCAGATATAAAGGGATGCTCACTTGTTTGTGCGCATCACTGCCAACGGGGTGTTGCCGCCAGCGTTCTGTTGACAAAACCATTGATGACCTGTCTCACCCCGGCCTTTCTGTTTTTTATAAGGAATCTGGAGTCACATACGAAGCTTGCCTAGTGCCTTCAATATGTGCTTGGAAGCTTGGACTACTGAGCAGAGTATTCAGTGTATCAGGATAGAAATGACATCTGACCACCTCTGCTCCACCAACGGCCTCGATATCGTTTTGTGTCACCTTCGGGTTTGGTGGATAAGCGGGTTCGTCCACCCAGCCGGCAGGTGGAGGGTGGGAAGACTCCTTCCAGTCACAGACCTCGCTACGACATTGGACCGGCGGCGCATAAGGATCATAGGCTGCTGGTCAAGAACTAAGGACAAAGAAGCTGTAGAAATCGCCCCTTGGTTCGATGGGCCCCGTAGGACCTCGCCCATTATACAACGCATACCATTTCTCAGGTCCTATCGTTATACCACTTTCAAACAAGCATGTAGTGGTATCGCCAGGGGTAGAAGATCGCGCCGAGATTTCAAGGTACTGAAGGAATTCTGGATAAGGCCGGCGGGACTCGTTATCAAGCTGTTCGTGAAGGTGTCGACGGCTTCCGTATTTGTGTTCCGGTTTCGCGCCTGGCGTCGAGGGAAGGCGACATTCAACACCGGAAGCCATGTGAGGACAGACTCCCTTGATCTACGCCTGCAGAAACGGTCGTCTTGGGACCGCGCATCACCTACTGAAGCTGGGCGCTGATGTGAATGCTGTCAGCGAATGTGGAAGGCCGCCGATGTACGAGGCTGTCCTGAGAAAGCACGGGAAAGCCGCGGCTCAACTCTTGACCAAGGAGGAGCTGGACGTGGATGTATCCGACACTAAACAATCCAATTGAACATGCCTAATGATTGCTGTACTTCTGGGGAGTACAGCAGTCATTCGCATGTTGCTCCAGCATCCTAAGCTTCGGACCAGAGTATAGAGCTCTTGTGGCTACACGGCATTGTCACTGGCTCTCAGAATGTTCCCACTTCCAGCTGGCAACAACTGTTAAGATGTTGTTGGAGTCTTCCAATATCAACGTCAGTGTAGCTGAAAGCACGGACGCTGGCAGACAGACTTGAGGCACTGGAGCTGATTGTGGAAGACCAACAGGGGCTGACGCCACTACACAACGCAAGTGGGAATGGAAAGCACGACACCGTAGAGTCCTCTTGGAGTAAGCCGCGGACATATATATCACAAAGACGGCTCTGGCAGGACACCTTCTGCTATCGCGTGGGAGTATGGAGAGACACGGATCCAACTTTTGGTGCAGCAAAAAGATCCATCGTCGCCTACATTGGAGGATGGCCGTGGAACGGACTGCTCTGTTGTGCTCGTACATCCGAAGAGGTGCTGGAGACAGAAGCAGGTAAAACAAGCAAATCCGAAATGCAGAGGGTTGAAAATGGGGAGGTGTTGCAGGTAACGAGATAGAAGTCGAAGGTTTGCTCAACGTTGCCCAGCTCCCATGGCCAAAGTGTTTCACAGTCCACAGAACAGGTCGCACACTTCCAACCAGGAGCCCATGAAGTCCGATACAGCTGCATGAATTGGAATGCAGGTGTTACTATGTGTAGAAGTACGGTCATTGTTCAAACTTGAACACGACATATTGCTCTAGATTTGACCATATCGGCCATCCTGTGGGCCACTCCATCTTCATGAAAAGGCCTTCTTGATGCAGCTACACATGGCTCCCGGAAACTGAGAGCTTTCTGCGGTGCGGAGCAAGCATTTGCGCCAAGGTTACGGAAACTTCTGCGCTTGTAAATGCTCCACGCCCATCGACGTCTTCGATGGCCTCCATCTACGAGCATCTGTTCGTTGCGAACCCCTGCTCTTCTGTTCTCAGTCCAGAAACCCTTCCTGCAGTAGCTTAGCAAGATCTCTCGTCTTGCTTCACCACGGCTCTGCGGTAGGAAGGGTGGGTTCCACATCCTTTGCTCCTTCAGCATCTGCGCGTTCGTCTTTCCTTGGGTCCGCGCCGTGAGTTTCCCCATGTCTGAAACGTCTGCCTAAGATACGCCAGCCGAACTTCCCCATTCCCCAGAGCAGACCGACACCTGCACCACCCAAGATGCCCGTGGGCGCAACGATAAAAGCGGCGCCGCTGATGACGGATCCGATCGCAGAGCCAGCAACGGCAGCTGTCAGCGCGCCCACGGCCACATACTTGGCGTAGCGCACGAGGCGCCAGAAGGCGAAGACGGTGAAGTAGCGGAAGGTGCGGAGGAAGGCGCGAGTACGGAAGCGCTTTGGGGCATGTCCTTTGTCGGGGTGGAGAAGGTAGGCGACGTTCTGTTTGGCTGACTGCAGCGCCGTCGATGATTTTGGCACTGCATGCCTCGATGGAGGAGCGTCTGCTACTGCTACAGACGACATGAGGGATCGATAATGCGTCCAGTTGGACGTGATGGCAGGCTCTTCACGGCGTTCAGGGCCACAAGGGCTTCGAGATGATATTAGTGCTTTCGAAAACGCTTGACGCCCGAACCCCACCTGAGCTTCACGACACCACCTCGGGCGTTTCTGGAGTCGCGATGTGGCATGTTCAAGCAATGGTGGTGCTCAGCTGTAGTGTCTGACACACTTCCGCAGTTCTGCATACAGACTCGAAAACATACCATGCAGGAACTCGATCTCCTTATCCTTGGAGCAGGATGGACCTCGACATTCCTCATCCCCCTCCTCAAGTCTCGCCATCAGACATATGCAGCTACGACAACCACCGGCCGTGACGACACGATCAAATTCAGGTTCGATCCCTCAGCCTCCGACTCTTCCTACTTTTCCATTCTCCCTACCGCTCGAAATGTCCTCATCACATTTCCACTTGTTGGCACTGGCCAAAGCAAGCTGCTCGTCTCGTCTTACCTCTCGACGCGCCCGCACACCAGCTCCGCCACTGCTCGTTTCATGCAGCTGGGCTCCACTGGCATATTTCAGATTCCAACGCAGCCGCTGTGGGTATCGCGGCACTCACAATACGACACGGAAAACAAGCGCGCGGTGGCCGAAGACGAGCTGATTGCGCTAGGTGGCTGCGTGCTGAATCTTGCCGGACTTTGGGGCGGCCCCCGGGATCCGCGACACTGGGTCGATCGAGTCGCGCAAACAAAGGAACAGGTGAAGACCAAGACAAGTTTGCACATGGTGCACGGCGTAGACGTTGCCCGGGCCATACTTGCCGTGTTCGAGAGGTGGGACAGCGCCAAAGCGCCCGGACGCTGGATGCTCACCGATGGGTTCGTATACGACTGGTGGGCCCTATTCGCTGGTTGGGCAGACGTCGAGGAGGACCCCAAAATAGTCAGTGACATCGAGCGCGGACACAACGAACCAAAGCCGCGCCAACAGAGCTCTTGGGTTTACGAGCTCATGCAGGAGGAGGGTGTTCAGGCACTGCCGCGAAGTATGGAAAGGCTGGGACGTTGCTATGACAGTAGGGAGTTTTGGACCACCTTTGGTATCACTCCGCTACGAGCGAGGATTTGAAGCACGTACAGCACGTGGATGCGTTGAAGAACGAGCTATGCCTTCGCAGGTTGAGCACGCGGATGGTAAAGATCATCTGGCGCTAGGTTTGTTTCAATCTCCTAGCTCTCTGCTCTGTTTTTAGTTGGGTGGGAGGGAAGTAATGTGACCTAAGAATGCCGCATTGCTGAGAGGCTCATTTCTTCTTCTTGTTCACAAGCAGAGTCAATGAGGCCTTTCATTTTGTGAAATCGAAGCTCTTCAATGGAATGACCTGTCCGTACACTTCGCAAAGACCGAACTAGGCAATTGAACTACAGAATCAAATTCTCTCTCTTTCGCGTTCGTCACAACCGTGAACCCACTTATTCAGCGCCAGCACATCGAACAATATCTCATTGCGTGCTTCGGCTAGAAGTCAGACGGATCATGAATCCGTAACTGCAACGCCTGTCATGATTCTTGCCGTCTTGTACCTCACTTCTTAGCACGTTCAGGATCTGGTCCCTTGTCTGGAAGTACCGGCTCGCACGACTGGTCTCGATCTACGTTGGGAGCAATTACCGGCGCAGGTTGTTGACGTTCCTTCTCGTCCTCGTCTTCATCATCCCGAGTCATGCTCCTCTCTTGCCGCTCCACCTCTACCAGCGCGCCACGCGCAACAACCTCCAACGCCGTCCGTTCTATTCTCTGATATGCCCTCCTCACGCCTTCCTCTTCGACATCTGTGCGTTGCATGGCACCACGAATAGCGGCCAATATCGCCACGGCCGCTCCCCTCCTCTCCTCCTCCGTGACGTTGCTGTTGTTAATCGTCCGGGATTCTGCAATGATGGTCGCCAGGATGTCATGAATGGCCTCTTGAGTAGCCCGTGCTTGAGCGGCTAGCTGAGCGACTGGAGAAGGAGAATCTGAAGCCATGCCGTGGTGACTATGCATCTGGGAGAGAAGCCTGAATCACAGAGCACTGAAGAGAAGCGCCTCTGTTGTGTTTCTGAAGAAGGGGAAGATTCAATGGCGAAGCGGAGGGTTTTATACTACACTTCACAAACTGGAGTAAGACGGACCTACCCTCAGCTATGCATGAAGGCGTCCCTAATGGGCTTGCAGAGAGTTTGTCACACAGGGTGTGATTGTGATAAGAACTACGGGCAACCAAACCACAATCACAATCCGATCTTATGCGCAGGGATTTTAGTCGTTCCTCAACAGCAGTCGTCTTTGTGGGGTATCAGACTTTGATGGTTCTATGGAAGTTTGCTGAATTTGCGAAGAACTTTGGCTATGACACAGTGTCGACCGCAGGTCTCCATGCTTCTTTGTCTCCTTCGAACTTCGTGAGTCTAACATAGCAATCGCACATGGCAAACCGCAATTCATGACAATGTGGTGTGTTCGAGAAGATCGTGCAAGCAATAGTCTCTAAGAGACCTGTCTACAGCGATGCAGTGAATGGTGCGCAACTGGAATTGAAACCATACTGTCTATTATACGTGCAGGTCGCGCAGCTAATCTACACTGAAGGACTCAGTAGTATCAGGGGACGACTTCACGAGCATGCTCTACCTGGGACTGACTCGACACAGGGGGTCTCTGTAGAAGACCAAAACTTCGCTAAAGACCTGGATGGGCAAACGTACGTCTGACCTCGCTGGCACATTCCCTGGATGACTTCGAGGTGTTTGAAAACTGTCCAAGACACACAATACATCTCGCCGTACTTGCATCCATCTCGCGTAGGCAAGACGGATAGTTGAGGATTGAACCAATGCCTGTTCTTAGTCTATTCATGTTACATCGCTCACCGTTGATCACGGCGTTCGCAGCTGAGACGGCAAACGATGACCGCGAAGATGTTGTACCTCCGCATATACAATAGAACAGTTGGAGAGCATGTCAAGACACTGTCTGCCTTACCTGTTTCTTCCAGTCCATATGTAGCATGAGCCAAGCCCGTATCTCCTACATCGCTGCTGCAGGAGTCGATGCGCCGAATACATCCGTAATTTGCTATTCAGCGTAGAATACCCAATCGTCTTGTACAAGGAAACAGTCATGCTTGATATTGACACTAACGGTCTGGGCAATGGAACCAAAGGGTCATCTGCCTTTGAGCGTCTTCCTGTCGGCGAGCGGACGCTGCCAGAGCTTGCTGATGAGCTCGCCCTTTCTGACCCGAGCAGAATCTGGGCCACAATCGCAAGGGCGTCGGATGTATCAGACGGATTCCTTGATGTAACGGTCAAAGAATTGGCGAATGCTGTCAATGCTACAGCTTGGTGGATCGAAGGCAAGATTGGGCGGAGCGATAAATTCGCGACAATAGCCTACCAGGGAGCGTCTGATATCCGCTATGCCATCTTTTGGTTTGCTGCCATCAAATGCGGGTACAAGGTAGACCTGACTGCGCTCGA
>NAJN01001188.1:0-13285 GCA_005059845.1 Cryomyces minteri
TCCGTACTCGAAGTCGAGTAACGTGAGTGACAGAGCCTGCTGAAACAGGCTGTCCGTCAAAGCCGTGGAGATCAATCCGTCGAGTCAACCGTGTTGTTTCGAGTCCGTGTTCGCGTGCATAGGACGTATCGATGTACCCAAGACCAGTAGCTCCTGTATCGAGCATAGCCTTTACTCGTACTCGCTTGTTCTTGGACGTAAGAACACAGGTAACGCGTATAGGACTGGCTCGGTAGTAGTCTTCGCTCTCAGGTTGGTCCGCGATATAAAGCGCTGTTGTCCGTGTACATCCCAGGACGCGACTTAGTCCTGGGATACTTCTTTTACCGCACTTGTCCTCGAATGCCGTGAGTTTGTAGAACGGGATCCCGTAGAGTCTCTACTTGAACGGCGGCGGGAGCGGGAGCGGGAGCGAGCTTCTTGGATACCTCCCTTCCGGTAAGTAGGAGTAGGGCAATCGCGGCCTAGATGACCTTTCTGCCCGCAAGAGTAGCAACGTCCTTCGTCGTATCTCTTAGCCCTCTCCTCACTCCCTTTTGGTGCGTATTTTCCCCGTGAGACGCTCAAGTCCATAGGATCCGATGGGAAACTAGCGGGTGTACCAGGTGATGTAGGCAACCACGAGGCGTGGGTAACATTAGCAGTCCTCTGATCACGGGACTTTACTGCGTACGTTGTTTGATTCTGACGTACAGATTGTGTACGGAGGTAACGGAGGTCTTCGTCGTGTAACATAAGGATGTTCGCGTATTCGTCAAGGCTATCTGGGACCCTCTTTCCTATCAGGGCTCGCTTGAGGTCGTACGATATAGCATTTGAGAGAGAGATGATCTTTGCTTGTTCGTTGTAGTCGAGTTCCGACATAAGGCGTTGGAACTCGGCGTAAAAGGAAGCAAAGGGACGGTTGTCTTGACGTAGGGTCTGCAGTTTTCGTGAGGCAGTAGCTCTGCGGTTTGGGTCGCCATATGTGCGTTCGAGAAGATCGGTCAACTGCGTGACAGATGTGATGGTGTTGTTACGGGTAAACGGCTCAACCAAGTCTGCAGCATCTCCTGAGAGACGGCTGATCGCGTAGTACAGCCTGTTCTGTTCCGACGTGTACCGGTCACTGTTTCCTTTGAGCTTGTTGTCGAGACGAGAGAGGAACTGGCGAAGATCATTACGGGTACCATTGAACACGGGTGGATCAGGAAGCTTCTCCGAGCGGACAGTGGACGGCGGCGTGAATACAGCATTACTAGGCGAGGCAACCTGGCGTTGCTCGACTTCATTGCATCGTTCGTAGAGACGCGTGTTTTCCTCTTCAATGTCTCCAACCTTGAGTCGGAGCTGTCGAATCTCTACACGGAGCTCTCCTAGCTCGCGGACTTCGTCTTTGAGACTATGGACGTCATTGTGGAGGCGTGCATTCTCCTGCGAAATGCGGGAGACTTCCTGAGCCAGTTGCTCGAGGGTTGGAGTGTCCTCCATCTTCCAGTCGCTCGTGACCTACTAGCTCCTAGTAGGTAGGGATGACGCAACGTAGTGTCACGGTTCACGCGTGGATCGTTAAACTAGTGAGTATATATGACTAACTACGTAACAAGGTGTACGGCAAATAGACAAGACGTTGCGTAAAGAGCAAAGAAATACGCTCGCGAGCAGAGTGAAGTTCCCCTCTACCGACTAAGCGTTATGTAACTAGTCTGTTAGGTCTACCGGTCTAGAACCGTAACACTAACCTTATAACAATAAGCTCGCTTTTGTCACGGTTCTAGGGCCGGGTTAGTCTAGCACGTGAATCGGCTTAGGGATACATTATTCCGAGCGTTATTTATCTATACGTGTTACTTTATGTATCTACCTCCTTATCGGTTAATTTAGTAAATACCATAACGGTACGCTCTAAGACCCTTATATATTACGGGAACTTCTCGATTGTCGCAATCCAAAGAGGCTCCTAAATACAAGAAGGAATAACTAAGGAAGAGACGGGAGAAGAGTCCCTTCTCCGCATAAGAACGAAGCTTATGTGGCGCTAAGCTACTTAGTAAATGTCGGCTTAGCGTGCTTGCCTAAGCGAGTCTTTTAGCTCCTAAGGTCTCGTACGAGGGTTCTTATAGGGGAACCTCGTACGAGTCCCTAACAACGGTAGTAGCTTTTTTAATAGCTATTGTTATAAGTACGGTTTATTTGCTATAGTAGCTAGGTATAGGAGTAGTTAATAAGACATAACATAAGGAGAGAAAGTAGTTATAGAGAGTGTATTAGATAAAAGGGAAACGCTAAGACGGTAGTATAACTAGCTAAACGTACAACTAGAAACATATAGCTAAGTTACGACCGTAATAGCTATATGCCTTTACGTCGGATTTTCTTAGCTATTTACACAACTTATATAGGTAAAATAGGGAACCTAATATGTGTAAAATGTGTAATCTATTGTACTAGTATCTTTTCTTCTATACTTAAAAGGATTTAACTCGGTTTATGTACTATAGTACGTAAAATTTATCTAGCTATACAACTATGTAGAATTAGGTAAAGGATGTTATATATGCTAGTAGCGTGGTAAATAGATGAATATTCCTTCTTTTCTAGGGTATAAATAGCACTCTAGATATTAACTTTAGTATAGACTAGGTTATCTAGTATAGAAGCATTTATTACAGGTAGTAGTAACGTTAAAAGGTAGAAAAGTTGCGTTTTAGTGGTTTACTTCCCTACCTAGTTTACTTCCCCGCGGATTACGTTAATAGAATACCTACTAATAAGACAAATTTATTATTAGAGTAGTTAATAGTTAGTCTATAGGCGTAGAAAGCCTTTTTACGAGTAAACTAAGCCCTCTAAACAGCTAGCTACGGACAAATAGTAGGGTAAAAGGGTATCTACGCCTTACGGTCTAATTATACTACTAAGGCTAGTAATGTTTACTACTTTAGTAGTAAAATTGCTATTATTATTATCGTTACTTAATAGCGGTTCCCTCTTATAAGTACTATGTTATTTACTTCTAACATAGTTTATTGATTATAATTATAGTTATAAGATACTATGTAAGGGTCTTAGAGCGTACCGTTATGGTATTTACTAAATTAACCGATAAGGAGGTAGATATATAAAGTAACGTGTATAGATAAATAACGCTCGGAATAACGTATCCCTAAGCTAAGTTACGTACTAGACTAACCCGGCCCTAGAACCGTAACATACCACCCATTATTATAGGCTACTAGATATAAGACTTTACCGTAGCTAGCTCTTCTAGCACTTATTAGCTTTAACCATTACCGCGTGAATTTAATTCCTTTTACAAGTTACTATCTTACTAGCTTAACTAAATGTACGTTTACACTCTACTAACATTACTAGTATTAAAAAGAGATTAAAAGCTATATTTGTAAGTGTAGGAAAGGACTTTCTAGTAGAATTAGCTTATAAGACCTACTATACTAGTAAATTATTACTAATAACCTCTTATTTAATAAAGCTATCTATATAGTATTCTTTAAGCTTGTTTTTAATCTTCCTTTACTTTAAACCTCTACTAAGTAAGAAATATTGCTTATTAACTTGTAGATAAGACTAGAGGAAGTTATTATCGTTAGAATCTGTAATAATCTAGGTAGAAGCCCTAGACAAAAACCTCTAGCCTAAAGGGGAATAAGTTAAAGACCCTATAGATTTTAGCATAGGGCTTAAAAGCACTCTAACATAGGCTTAGTACTACTAGGGAGGCTTATACCTTCTTAGGGCTTTCTAAGGATATTTAGGGGGTATTAACATAAGGTATAGGTTTGTTACCAATTAAGTTAGTTAGACTCGAGAGTAAATATTAAATTAACTAATAGCATCCTAATAGGTCTACTATTACGAGTATATATGCTTAGTTATCCTAAGTTGCCCGTAATACGTACATTACGGTAAAGAAGGTGTTTGTACGTATTACCTATAATGCATATATTATAGGAATGTCCCTATTAGTTTTAGTGGTTTTACAATGTTATATAATGTACGATATAATTAGTTTCCCGCGTTCTATTATTACCTACTTCCTACTACGTTCTTATAGAATCATTAACTAGAGAAGGTAGAGGCTTAATTATAACCTTATTATTATCTTCTTTGTTCTTAGCAATATAGTCTTTAAATAACTTCTCTATCTACTACTTTACCTATTTATACTACTCCGGATATTTCCTCTACTTATCCTTAAAGTACGTAAGTTTAAGGCTTAGATTAAGGATTGTAGTGGTAATATAGAAGGGCGTTTCTGTTATTATCTTATCCTAATATCTATTAAGCTTCTATTTACCTATAATTGTAATAATCTAGGTAGAAGCCCTAGACAAAGACCTCTAGCCTAAAGGGGAATAAGTTAAAGACCCTATAGATTTTAGCATAGGACTTAAGAGTACTCTAACATAGGCTTAGTACTACTAGAGAGGCTTATACCTTCTTAGGGCTTTCTAAGGATATTTAGGGGGTATTAACATAAGGTATAGATTTGTTACTAATTAAGTTAATTAGACTTAAGAGTAAATATTAAATTAACTAATAATAGTCTACATAGTAGTCTATTATTACGTGCTATATACTTAACTAGTTTGTACTAAGTAATTGTTAGTTATAGTAGTTATTACTTAGCATTTAACTAGATGTATTACGTGATAATAATGTCCTATACCTACATCTAAACAAGTAGACGTTATGTCTCCATTTTTACTACGCCTAATAATAATAATACTAGTCTTAAAGTAGCTATTAGGCTTATTTTTCCTCTATTTAACGGCCTTATTAAAAATCTTACTAAGGATGTTAAGGCAAGGAAAAACCTACTATAGTAAGCTATAGCAGCTGTTTTTACGGCTATTACTTTTAAGTAGCTTTATAGCTTTACTAATTAGCCTAAAAATTACAAGGAAGCAATTAATCTCTACCTAATTATTATTAGTAATCCTATTATTGCTAATATTATAGTTAGTCTCCTTATCTACTAGCTTGTTATTATCCTTCTAGAAGATAGTAATAGCTTTATAGAGGACCTTTACACGCTAGAGTATATAGCACGTTAAGTTCTATTAAATACTACTGTTTTTAACAAGTATTAGCTTAACTAAATTGTATAGTTCCTCCTCCTCTACTATGTTAATCTAATAAGCCTTAAATCTCTCCTATTACTTTAGTAAGTAGATACCCTACTTTACAAAGTTATAGACTCTACTAATAGCACTAAAGCGCTACTAGAGATTAAAGTGTTTTTTGTTACTATAGCTAAAAATCTCTTACTTAAAGTTGTTAACGCCTTTTCCGTATAGGATTGCTTTAATAATAAGGTTAAAGATATAATCGGAGCAATAAAAGCTATAATGTTAGGGACTCGTACGAGGTTCCCCTATAAGAACCCTCGTACGAGACCTTAGGAACTGAAAGACTCGCTTAGGCAAGCACGCTAAGCCGACATTCACTAAGTAGCTTAGCGCCACATAAGCTTCGTTCTTATGCGGAGAAGGGACTCTTCTCCCTTCTCTTCCTTAGTTATTCCTTCTTGTATTTAGGAGCCTCTTTGGATTGCGACAATCGAGAAGTTCCCGTAACATTAGGAATAACTCAACTTCACAACTTGCAGTAGGAGACTAGCTGCAACCATCGTACGGAACAGGAGACCTGCAACCTGCAGCAGGAGACCAGCTGCAGGTATCGTACGATATGGAGGAGGATCGAACCAAGGAGATCCACGACGCCTTCGCAAAATTTGCAGACGAGATGCGCCTCCTACGAGAGGAGATGGCCATGCGCTACGGGACACAGCAAGCAGAGAGCGCTGCCCTTCGTACGGACCTCGAAACGCTCCGCTCTTCGAACCTGAACGCTACAACGTCCCAACGAGACACCCCGAGTTCAACAATCCCAACGATCCTAACCACGGAACCGACGCCCCTTCGTACGAATCGTTCCAGAGCCGCCTTTCCTGACGTAGAACCCTTCACAGGAGAAGACGCGACCCTTTTCCCTGCCTTCATGGTCAACCTCGAGACAAAATGGCTCATTGACGCAGGGGTATACTGCTCTGAGGAAGAGAGGGTGCTATATGGTTTTAGTAGGCTAAGGGGTAAGGCTACAAAGCGCATCCTTCCATGGATACAAGAACGCTTAGGAAGACAACACCCCCTTCGTACGGAGGACTTCAGAAAGATACTCGACCAGGCCTTTCGAGACCCGGATGTGCGTTACAAAGCCCTGTCTAGGCTTAATAGGATGAAGCAAGGCAATCAAGACGTACGAGAGTTTCTTTCCGAATTCAACCAAGTTCTCATTGAAGCAGGAGCCCTAGACTGGGACGACAATGCTAAGAAAGGATACTTGGAAGCGGCTCTAAGCAGGGAAATCCTTAGTGGAATGATCGGTGCCCCAATCGAACCCTCGTACGAAGGATTCTGCCAGCAGATCCAGCGTATTGACGAACAACAGAAGAGACTACTCCGACTACGAGGATATGGGGGTCGTACCACCACCCAACACTACCCTTCTGTTCCTAGACAACGCGCCCGTCAGAACTCGCCGGAAAAGATGGAATGGGAACCCACTACTGCACAAGCTGCCGCCCTTCATACGAGCAAGAAGGAGAAGCAAGGGCCTCCTGCTAAGTGGGTCTCACAAGAGGTAATAGACAAGAGGAGGGCACAAAGGGAGTGTGTGAGGTGCGGGATGAAAGACCACTTCGCAAGAGAATGCTCCTACAGCCCGGCTCAGAGGCCTCGTACGACAACCCCTACGCATGCAGCAGCAGCGAGACTTAGGAACAAAGACGTCGACGAGGAAGACGACGCTTCTGATGAAGAATATTCCTTTAAGAAACAGGGAAAATAGAACCCCTCGTACGAAGTCGTGTACGAGGGACTAGCAACAATGAAAAGTACCTTTTTAATTGGCAAAACTTTGAGCGCAACCATATGAACTCGACTCCTTTTGTAGTGCATGCCTTCCTCGACTACACAGCGAAGGCACGAACACTAATAGACAGTGGCTGTCTAAGTTACGGAGTGATAAGCAAACGCTTTGCAAAGCGTAATGGCCTAAAGACCTTTGGAATAACCCCAAAACCCATAAAGGGAGTCACTGGGGATATTGAATACGTAACCCACGTGGTTCGTACGAGGATGGACATCGATTCACACACAGAAGATTTTGCATACTTCTATGTTATCCCGGATCAACTAGGTTATGACCTCATCCTAGGTAAACCATGGCTCGTACGACACGATGGACGATTAGAAGTTGGAAGAGGTAGGCTCTACCTACAAGCAACAGGAGCCCGGCTCTACGATAGGGAAAGGAGACCTCTCCCTAAAGCCGACATTGCTCAGATTTCCGCCGCTACAATGGGAGCGTATATACAGCGAGAAAAGAAGTCAAACCAGGAACAAGCCCATATAGAGATTTTTGCTGCGACAATGGCAGACGTGCAGAAAGCACTCGCTCCGAAGAAACACATCGATCCTCGTACGAAGCTCCCGCTACAGTACAAGGAGTTCCTTCGGTTGTTTAGTCCAGACAAGGCGACCGAGCTGCCGCCACACCGAGGGCCTGGAATTGACCACGAGATTGAGCTCGTACGACAGGAGGGCAAAGACCCGGAAGTTCCGTGGGGCCCACTATATAGCATGACACAAGAAGAGTTGTTAGTGCTAAGAAAGACTCTAGCCGACTTGCTAGACAAACAGTTCATAAGAGTGAGCCACTCTTCTGCAGCTGCACCAGTGCTCTTCGTACGAAAACCGGGAGGAGGCCTCCGATTCTGCGTTGATTATAGAGCATTGAATGCCATCACAAAAAAGGACCGGTACCCTCTACCACTTATTCAGGAGACACTGAATCAGATTGGAAAGGCTAAGTGGTTCACAAAACTCGACGTCTCTGCCGCATTCCATAAGATTAGGATCGCAAAGGGACAAGAATGGATGACTGCCTTTCGTACGAGGTATGGCTTGTACGAGTGGTTAGTAACACCTTTTGGTTTGGCGAACGCCCCAAGCACGTTCCAGAAGTACATCAACTGGGCACTACGGGAATACCTCGACGAGTTCTGTTCGGCATACATCGACGATGTTCTTATCTATACAAATGGCAACCTAGAACAGCATCGTACGCATGTTAAGCGCGTTCTTCAGAAACTCCTAGATGCCGGACTTTACCTTGACATTAGTAAATGCGAATTCGAATGCCAAGAGACCAAGTACCTAGGGTTCGTCGTACGAGCCGGAAAGGGAGTCCAAATGGACCCAGATAAGGTTAAGGCAATCCTAGACTGGCAACCACCTACGACTGTCAAAGGAGTTAGAGGGTTCCTCGGGTTTGCAAACTTCTATAGGAAGTTTATCCAAGGATTCTCAGACGTCGTACGACCCTTACTACATTTAACTCACAAGGATTCGCCATTTGCTTGGACAACAGAGTGCCAGACAAGCTTCGACAAGCTTAAGTCTTTGTTTTCAAGGGGTCCAATCCTTGCAGCGTTTGACCCGGATCGTACGACAGAACTTGAGACCGATTCCTCTGGGTATTGCACCGGCGGAGTACTATCGCAATGGGATGACGAAGGGATTCTTCGCCCCTGTGCGTACTTCTCGAAGAAGAACAGCCCCGCAGAATGCAACTATGAGATTTATGACAAAGAGCTTCTTGCGGTCGTACGATGCCTCGAAGAGTGGGATTCCGAGTTGAGGTCTGTTTCAAAATTCGAGGTTATTACCGACCACAAGAACCTCGAGTACTTCTTCACACCACGGAAGCTTTCGGAGCGCCACGTACGGTGGTCTGTCTTCCTAAGTCGCTTTAACCTCACGTTTCGCTATAGGCCAGGCGTAGAGAACGTACGAGCGGATGCACTCTCACGGAGAGATCAGGACATGCCGTCCTCGGAGGACGACGAGAGACTTCGCTCTCGTACGATACAACTGCTACGCGCTCCAGAACCTACGACAGCAGGAGTGGTAGTGCGAGTCCTACCTATACAACATGTCCAAGACGAAGAACAGGCAACCGAAGACCTCTGGACACTTGCCTGCAATGAAGACGAAGACTATAAGGCTGCAAAGCAAGCCGTACGGGAGGGCTCACGACGCTTCCCTCCCGGCTCACAGCTAAAGGTCTCTATTGCCGAATGCTCCATTAGCATTACGGGCAAGTTGCTTTTCCGGGGGAGGGAGTGGGTTCCTTCTTCTGAACCACTCCGTACGAAGATCATCCAAACAGCTCACGACTCAATGCTGTTAGGCCACCCGGGTAGAAACGAAACCTACCTTACAGTACAGAAGCAATACTTCTGGCCGCGCCTCTCACAAGATGTTCGCCGCTTCGTACGAAACTGTGACGTGTGCGGCCGCCCAAAGTCATGGAGAGAACAAAAACACGGCCTCCTAAAACCCCTCCCAATACCGGACCGACCCTGGCAAGAGCTCTCAATGGATTTCATTACCGACCTACCAGATTGTGACGGTCGTACGAACATTATGGTCATCACAGATAGGCTGAGTAAGGGCGTAATATTCATACCAATGGGGAATATTACTACAGAGGACGTTGCATGGGCTTTTATTCAGAACGTCGTACGACGCCATAGCCTACCGAAGGCTATTGTCTCTGATAGAGGTGTTCAATTCACAAGCGAAATGTGGAAGAGGATATGCCAACTGCTTAAAATCACCCGGAGGTTATCAACGGCGTACCATCCCCAGACAGATGGGTCTACAGAGAGGATGAATAGCGTACTCGAGACATTCCTCCGTTCGTACGTGTGTTACGACCAATCGGACTGGGCTAAGCTGCTACCCATAGCAGAAATAGCTATTAACAGTCGTACGGCTACCGCTACAGGTATTACGCCATTCTACTTCTGTCATGGATTCGACCCGACACCGTTTGACACTTCTGAACCGTTATCCGAATATCAGGAGACAGACGGTAGAAGGACAAGCCCTATACAGCAGGGTGAGGCAGTCGTACGACAGCTCCAACAGGCAACCGAATGGGCGCAGGCTTCAATGGCATATGCACAGCAGCAAGTTGAGGAACAAGCAAACAAGCATAGGAGCGCCGCGCCCCGGTACCGCGTAGGAGATAAGGTCTGGCTACGGCTAAAAAATATTCGTACGGAGCGCCCTAACAAGAAACTCGACTGGAAAAACGCAAAGTACACAGTAACCGAATGTATTGGATCGCATTCCGTACGGTTGAACACCCCTACTGGAATTCACCCTACCTTCCATGTCGACCTCCTACGATTAGCCTCTACAGACCCGCTCCCGTCACAACAGAAGGACGACGTTCAGCCACCAGCTATACAAGTTGACAACCACGATGAATACGAGGTTGAAGCTGTCATAGGAGAGCGTCGTACGAGACAAGGAAGAGGCTACCGCATGTGGTACCAAGTCAAATGGAAGGGCTACGCGGAGACTACCTGGGAGCCAGCTACAGCTTTAGAAGAAACAGCTGCATTGGAGAAATGGCTCGCACGATCCCCTCGTACGAGCACCCCTATCTCATAAAACTAAGAGATAGGGGAGGGGCGAGGGCAAAGGCGTTTATAAGAGCGGGACAGCTAAATTGAGACAAGGGCGTACGACCCCCTTCGTACGGGAAGAAAAAAGCAAAGAAAATGGGTTCAATACTAGGATGATCATGTCAGAAGAGATCAAATTGCCATATTCAACTATAGCAGCAGAGTAGCGAGGCCTTTGTACGAAGGCAGGGAAAATCAGAACACCACGCCGGAGTTTTCAGTCCTCCAACTCCTCAATTGCCGTACGAGGCAAGGAGGCAACCGAGGTCGGCACAAGCTTTGCCTCCTCCTTGTTGTAGAACAAGCACGAAGCAGCACCATCCTTCCACTTGCAACCAGCACAGCTACCACCCCAGTATCCAGGCAGGCGAACCTGCTCCACGAAGACAGCCAGGCTGTTATTGCCACAAAAAGCAGCCTGCTTCACTCCACGAGAGGCGATGAGGAGCGCGTTGACGTATGAGGGGCGGGCGGTGGTGAGCTGCAACACCAAAATTAGCATCGTACGAACAACAGAGAACCCAAAACTCACCTGCTGGGCTGTCAACGAGTTTTTGCGGACTGCAAACTCGTACGAAGGAAATGTCCACACGGTCTTTTGGTCATTGGTGTGGCAGAGGTCAAGGAGGGCCTTGTTCCCCTTTGCGGTGAGCTGACAGTACACAATGTCGGCATCGTCGGGGTCCTGGCGCGCAGCGAAGAGCTTGTTCTGGAACATGCCCGTGAGAGCCACAGTGGTTGGATCGTACGGAACACGAATCAAAGCCATCTGGATTGTGATCAGCTTCAAAAACAGAAAAGGACGAGGCTCGTACGATGATGGTGTTGTCAATGTTGATGCTAGTCTGATTGATGACTGTTGTTGGCAAGAGGCAGGAGAAATTTGTCGGAGTGGATTGAAAGAGTTTGGGTTTGAAAGCGAGGAAGAAGCCCTACTTGTAGTAGGGTGCACGCGAAGCAAACAAAACAAGTGGAGTTGTAGCCCCACTTTAGGCTGCAGCGAGACTTTCACTTCACTTGGTCGCTTCAAGTGAAGTGTTACTCTACTTCGAAAAGGGAGGAGGGGGGTATTGTTAGGGACTCGTACGAGGTTCCCCTATAAGAACCCTCGTACGAGACCTTAGGAACTGAAAGACTCGCTTAGGTAAGCACGCCAAGCCGACATTCACTAAGTAGCTTGGCGCCACATAAGCTTCGTTCTTATGCGGAGAAGGGACTCTTCTCCCTTCTCTTCCTTAGTTATTCCTTCTTGTATTTAGGAGCCTCTTTGGATTGCGACAATCAAGAAGTTCCCGTAACAACCGTCTCCTTAACTAATTAGTAAAAGATAGCTTAACCGCTTTAAAACTTAACATTCTAAGATTAAAGGCATTTAGACTTATTAGATTAAAAGCGTGCGGTTTAATATAACGTGTTATAAGGGCGTAAAAAGGTAGTTTAACGCGGTAATAGAGCTTTTTCTACAATACTAGTACCCTCTAGAACGCGTTTATAACATAGATAAATTAGGTTTTGTAGTAAATGCAAGTTAGTTGTTAAGAGTTAGTTAATATACGTAAGACATTTAGCTAGAAGTAGGTTAGAAACCGGTAAGAGTAGATAATAGCAATTAAATGCATAAGCGCTACTAGGGTTATTATACCTCCTTTAATTATTTTTAAGGCAAAACACACTAATACTACATAGATACCTACATATACACCTTAGAACTAGAGGTTTTTAACTAGTAGTAGCGGCTAAATGTCTAATAGCTACAGTTACAAGTAGCTAACCTCTAGTTTTAAGCCTTTAACGCGGCCTAATAACCCTATAGCCCGGTAGCTATTAATTATAGATAGTTAGTAGTAGTAGTAGTAGTAGTAGTAGTAAAATCTTGAATTGATGTAATCTAGCTAGTAGACTATGCAAAGTTAACTATATATTATATCTATAAAAGACAAAGTAAAAAATAACCTGTCTCCGCCTTTACCCAGGCTAGTAGTATATGAAATCAGTAATATGAACAACATTTGCCCGTTGATATCGCCGCTAGCTCGTACGTGTTAGTGTTTGTTGTACAAAGCTTGTGGATTAGAACGAGTAAGTTGTGTGTCTCCTAGGCCTCACCGCCTAGGGGACGCTTGTTGGGCAGACGGGAGTCTGCTCATTTTTCCAGCCCTAGCTGAGCGACTGCTAAGCTGTATTGTTTTAGGAGACCTGTCCTCATCAACCAGCGGGTTACCAGTCGTAAGGTCCGTTGGGTTGAGGTGATGGCGTTCCAGTCCCTTGTTCCTAGCCGAGCCAACAGCTCGTCCCTGTCGTGCTGTTCACAGTCCCTGATAACGTGTTGCACTGTCTGGGAGGGGAAGCCACACCCACACTCAGGCGAGACTCCTGGCACTCTTTGGCGCGTCAGGAAAGCGCGCAGTCCGATCTTTTCTGTGCGTATCTGGATGGCCAGAGAGCTTTCGCCCTTCGTCATGTTGTTGTATAGTGGGAGTCTGTTCTCCAGGACTCTGTGCAGTGCTGGGGAACGCCGACGGCCTTCGTTGCCAATGAATGCTCGCCATCTCGACTTCCAGCGTCTTTCCATCTTTTTCTTGATTAGTTCCTTGGCTTCCTTGAGCTGTATTGTCTGCGGGTTTCGCAGTTGGGGCTGTGCTCCCCTGACCCGGCTTTGGGGGGTGTTTGGCACTACCTTGCGACCTCCCAAGAGGGACCGCGCCCAGTTGGCTTTACGGGTCCCCAGTGTAGTCGCCC
>NAJN01001189.1:0-13273 GCA_005059845.1 Cryomyces minteri
TTCGACCAACATAAGTGCGAACCCGTGGGCCCAACGGACAGCTCACTACGGCGTGGGTCGCCATGTATTGGATCAAATCCGCCATGCCGACACCGTACTTGTTCTGGTACTTTTTCGCGGCTGCGACAATGCCTTCCAAACCTCGGTTCTCGCCTCGTGAAATCTCTCCGAACAGGACCAGAGACCCATCGGCGCCTCCAAAATCCTGGCCCGACGCCGCGAGGCTTTGCGACCATGTCCCCGCGTCGTGGAACCCAAGTCGAATCGCAGCTCGGGCGAGATCGTTGCATCTGCCTGTAGGGCCCGTGAAGTCTGAGCTCAGGTCTTTGGAGAGCGAGTAGTAGATGCAACATGGATCTGTAGACTTCTTGCAAGCGCCAAGACCCTGTCCATTGGATGGGGGTGTGCCCACAACGCTACTTTGTGAGGTTTCAAGTCCGAGCAGTTGATTTGCGATGCTTTGGCCGATAGGACTAGTGATCTTTGTTTTCAGATCACCGATGAGAACTCTGGTGGGAGAGCCATCATTCACAGGAACAGGAAGAGCAAGGGCCGATGCGAGGGACAGAAGACCGAGCGCTTGAGTAAAGTAGGATGCTATTGATGAAGGCATTGCGTGTATGTAGTGCAGAGTCGAGCAGTGCCATGTCGGGGTGCGAAAGGGACCCAGTGATATATGAAGAGCCTCACCATCTTGGAGACTCAATATTGAAAGGCTTCAGTGCTTGGTACCAAGAGCAGTGCTCGCGATGACATTCAGCTGGTTCCGCTGTCTCACGCAGGTCCCACCATGCCGCCCAGCTGCGTCCAAGCCATCTGGTCCGTAAAAGAGCCCCAATCCAGAACGAGCAGTCACGTGACTCGGCGAGGCAAGACATCGCACAAGGGGCTGAGTTGGACTCGACATTCCGCACAGCTCACGCGGCAATGCAGCGTCACCTGTCTAGGATCGACGCTATCTTGGATCGCCGTGGTAGCTCGCCTTGGTTCGTCCAGTGTCGCGCGGGGCACCGATCTTCGCACGAGAGACTGGTCGCGCACGCGACAACCTGGAGGTGGCTCGTCCGGCCAGAAGCATTGTCGCTGCTAGTGGACTTGGCAGATGAGCGAAAGCAGTGATGGGTGGAATGAGCGCGCGTGTTCCTCATGGTTGTGGCGTATTGCCTTGCTCCGGAGACGCCTAGCCTGAGGCGCAAGTGCTGGGAGAAGCGAAGAGCCAGAGCGTCGACGTCGTCTCCGGGAGCAGCGCGCAGGGAATCCCGGGTGAGGTGAGCGGGCAGCGACATGGCCCTCTCGGCGCCCGAACCTCGGCCGGGCGGTCTGCGGTCTGCAGTCTCCATCACCTTGACGTTGCCTCACCTTGTCCTTGCAGCTGGAAGCCGAGCCCTCGGGCATCCGGCATCTCGAACCCCTCCCGCCTGCCGCTTTCGATCGCCAAGGGGATTTAACCTTAAAAGGACAGCGGGCTTACCAATAAGCAGCACTACCTTATTTTAACTGCAGCTCCTCAGCTGTTCCATGCATCCAATTGACCATCAGTGAACGGGACCATACGACCGACTTAGTTGACAGCCACGATCTTGGCAGAGCGACAGCCTTTCTCGATGCATCTCCTGAGACGGGGACAAGCCTTCTGGCGCTGCAGCAGCCGAGTTGTGAGTTGCGGCCGCCGACCAGCCCCCCCCCCTTCGTGATCACTACCAGTAACGCTCCGTTGGGTTCGTTGGTGAGGTGGGTGTCAAGCCTTCTGGGCTTTCTGCTTGCTGTGTTCCGAGCCAGAGGTCGAGCCGGTGACGCCACGCAGAGCACGGTGAGGTTCTTCTTTGGCAACTAAGGTATCTTACCTCGTATTGCTGTCAAACGTGTATCCATCTCTCAACATACCTCGAAAGAGTCGGAGGGCGCAAGAGCCTGGAAACGCACATCTAGGAATTCAAGGAACAAACCTGGCGCCATTGCCGACACCAAGCCCGCAGACAAGGACCCAGTCTCTCACCACGTTCTAGTCCATAGCCTCGATATGTACAGGTCTAGCCCCCCGGCCATTTCATCTCTTGACTTTCAAGAATTCTTCAAGCTGTAGAGGCTCGAGACGAGAGACCGGACAGATTCGGCCGGAAAAGCCACAAGTCCAAAACTCATCTTGCGCTACGCTTCCAGCCGCAAACCGTGCTCTGATGTCGCGTGTCTTTCTCTCGGGAATGTCACTGCAGTCAACAGCCAGGCAATCAGTACCGCTTTGCGTCGCTTGTCTTCTAAAGTTACACCAAGGTCAATCGAGTTGCATCCTGCTTCTACGAGCTAATACTCGGGCGCTGTTTCCCGCGTGCTGTCATGATCGCGTAGGGTATGGCTCTAGACCGTCTGGTTGCTATGAGGCTCGTGTTCTTACTCTCAGAACCCAGAGAATTGCGGCTGTTGCCGTCCAGCAGCGTTGCTGTCGCCGTGATGCATGCAAGTGATGCATCCACAATGCCTCGATGCAATGGATCTATGGCTACGACTCGTAACGCTGTTCCAATCCCACAAGCCATGCTCTGATCTGGGCTGATCATACCAGCGTCAAGTCCTTGTTGTTGCATAGTATTCGCATAGTGCATTCGCATAGTGCGTTTGTTGTGCTACTCTGGTCTATACAATTTGTCAAGGCAGAGGGCTTCATGAGTACAAGTAGGACGTTCTCCGCCGCTGAAGAGACAGCAGATTTGCTATCGCCCAGCTCAGTGGCTCTGGCTACCGGTCAAACAGTCATTCGCTCAGTACTCCTATCGCCCATCTCACTCGCTCTACCTACCACTCAAACAGTCATTCGCTCACTACTACCACCATGCACATCCCTTCGTCACTGCTCGTCGTCTCGGCGCTTTCGTCGATGACCAACGCCTTCGATCTGAAAGCATACAGCAACAATGCCATTACTGCTTTCGAGCGGGCCGTACCCGCTTTTGCCAAGAGGAGCGGTGGGGTGACCTGCCCCGCGGTCTGGAACTCGATTGCTGGGGACCTAACCAAGATGTTCCTCGATTCTGCCACCGGTCAATGCAACGATGACGCCCGTGCTGCTATTCGTGAGGCCTTCCACGATTGCGGATCTTGGGACAAGACCCAGGGGAGCACCGGCGGCTGCGATGGTTCCCTGATCCTGTCAAAGCTTGCTGACGGAACACCCGATGAGCTCAACCGCCCGGAGAACAAAGGTCTTGCCGACATCTCCGCAAAGCTTCTTGCGGTCCAGAAGAAGTGGAACACGGGTGGCAACAAAGTCAGCGTTGCCGACGTCATCCAATTCGCTGGTTCTGTTGCTATCGTCACTTGCCCTGGCGGCCCCCGCGTGCAAACCTATGTGGGACGGATCGACTCTGCCAAAGGAGCTCCAGATGGGCGGTTGCCTGATGTTCACGCCTCGGGTGCCTCTCTTTTCCAGCTCTTCCAAGACAAGGGTTTCTCGTAAGCACAGCATTCTGCCCCACGATTCGTCAAAACCCCTCTAATCTTGGATCACAGAGCCGTTGATCTGGCCGCCTTGCTCGGGGCGCACTCCACTTCGAAGCAGTTCTTTGTCGATCAAGCGACGGCTGGCCAACCCCAGGACAGCACACCAGGCCTGTGGGATGTGAAGTACTACGGGGAGACCCTCAACCCACCTGCCGGTGTTTTTGTCTTCCCCTCCGACACCAACCTTGCCAAGGACCCGTCCGTAGGACCGGAGTTCAAAGGCTTTGTGAACAATGCAGGGAAGTGGAATGGCAAGTTCGCTGATGCGTGAGTTCCCCTCACCCTATTGCTGCATATACGTCGATCTGCTATGATCTTCCACTGA
Organism: Cryomyces minteri; assembly: GCA_005059845.1. NCBI lineage: Eukaryota > Fungi > Ascomycota > Dothideomycetes > Cryomyces > Cryomyces minteri. Next base: position 3,821 of record NAJN01001189.1, read on the forward strand.
CCTCCATACAGCATGTTGAGGCTGTCTTTGTTGGGCGTACCGGGTGGGAAGAACAACCTGATCGACTGCACGAACTCGGTGCCCAAGGGCACCCAGAACAAGAGGGATATCAGAGCTGCACCAATCAACGATCGCGTGCGCTGAGTACTGTTGGCCCTTGCGTTGTGTTCGTTTTCTCTCAGCTTGTTCCTCCTGCTCGCGTGTTGCGCTGTACCTAGATAGGGAAGTACTGTAGATAGCCACCGGAAGCGCCGCAGAGGCGGGTTATCCTCCGAGTTTCGACTCCTCTTCCAGAATGTGATGTGCAGCCAAGACTCAATTGGAGCTCACGGCACGGCAAGTGGACTATAACATTTATTAGGTAAAATGGTCTCAGCCGGCAGTTGTTGCCTTCTTCTTGCTCACACCCATGTACTCATCGCGTGGTTGCGGTTCATCGAACTGGTTCATCGGATAGCAGTTGCGGCTGCTAGAGTGGGCTCTTCGCGCTGCTCCCGCGTCCATCGGGTGGTAGTCCTGGCTGATCGTGTGGGATCGTCGTGCTGTCCATGGGGGACACCGATGGGACTACGAGCTTGCATGGGCACCTTGTAGATCCAGCCCTATCAGCGCTGAGATTATCGATGCTGGGTGAGCTGGGCTGGGCTGCTGGTGCACTAGGAAGTATTTGTCACACGTCGAAGACGCCGAGCAGTTGTGAAGAGGTGGCATGAACAGCTCGATGCGTGACGAGAAACGTCCACGGCTGGTTACGATGGACGGCATTGAAGTAAAGTCCGTGTGAGAGGAACAGTTGCTGCTGCCACGGACGAACGACAAGAGGGGTCAGAGAGCCCTCCTACTCCAGTCAACGCCAGGCCGCCAATTGGTATACTCGCTGCACTGTACAAGGCAGGGCTCTGCTGCCAGTTTTCCTCGCAAGCCCAATCCCAATCCCAATCCCAAATCTCAAGTATCACCAATCCCATACATCACCGGAGCCCAATGGTCGATTGACAGCAGTGCAAAGCAACTCGCTACTGTGACACACGCGTGGTTACATGCGCAGAAGATTAACACGCACTCATCAGGTTCGTTAGGAGGAGCCGGTTCTTGACAGGCGTCGTCGATTACCAGCCCGACATTGCTGTCCGATCCCGATCGCTCTGCACCATGGGAGCGGCTGAGTGACCGACCATTTCGAGGCGCCGCCGCATCAGCGCCACCTCGTGCTCGAGCTGGGCGTTGCGGTTCTCGAGCTGCGAGATGCGGTCTTTGGCACACGTCAGGACGGTGGACTTGGTGGCTTTTGGTAATGCTGTGCAGACGGGTCAGAGCCGTTGGGCTGCAGTTGGGTTTGGGAGCCCTCACCATGTGGGTAGGCTCGAGAGAGGTGCTCGGCGAGCTCGGCGATACGCTGATTCACGCCTTCACGGTAGCGCCGCTCAACCAAGTTGTGCGACAGCTTGCTGCGGCGGCATGCAGGCCGGTTGGACTCTGATGATGTGCTGGTTGGGGGAGTAACGATGGTGCTGGTCGAGGCTGCCTTCCGGTGCTTCATGAAATCCGGCTTCTCCGGTACTTGAGGTTGGCTTGGTACGTGTTTCTGCGGCGGCGCCTGCAGCTTGATTGCTGTTGGTGCTTGCGTGACTCTCGATGCGAACTGATGAGGCTGGCCATGAGCCAGGTTCCACTTGTCTTCGAGCTGGCTTCGTTCGAGCGCCGAGAGGGTAAAGTCGTAGGTGTTAAGTGCACAAGATGACTCTGGCGAAGACCACAGATCGGTTGCGACGTAAACTCCTGGTTGGGGACAGAAAGAGCTCTCGGCCGAGCTGGGAAGAGTGCCATACGTCTCGTTGTGGACACGCAGTGCTTGCTCATACGGCGAGATTGGGCTTCCCACGGACCATGGCGAAGCGTCCACAGCCTCGTCGAAGTCCTCCGTCGAGGAAGGCGAGATAGGGGCCCCAGGGGCACTCATAGGAGTTGTCGCATGGGAAGCATGCCAACCGTTCTGCAAGCTGTCAGCGACCAGGTAGACTGGACCACTGGGGATGCAACGTACCCAGGTGGAGCCGTGGACTTGGAAGTAGTCATTCACAACGTAGTTGTTCGCGGAATGTGTCATCTCGTTTCAAATGCAAGCTGGTGTTTCTCTGTATCTTAAGACGTACCCGAGAGACCGGAGGGCTAGGAGAGATCTTGTATGGGAGCGTTACTTGGCGGAGGACTGGGTTCCTGTCATCGATCCCTGTCACAGCATGGAGTGCCAAGTGAAAGATCCGTCTAGAAGGTAGCACAAAGCATCCACGCCGCACCCAGCATGCGCGGGTCCAATGAGGCAGTCGCGAAGACGAGAGAACGCTGCGACAAATGCAGCTCCGCTCTTGGCATATAGAGCCCCCATCTGGATCTGGCAAGTAGGCCATCCAGCTACCAGGCCCAACTGGACTGGCGTAGACATAGGCGAGAAAGTGCGACGCCAAGCAGTGCCCCTAGCGATGGCCTGGAAAACAGCGATCCGTTCCCCAGTCTCTGGGAAGCACGCGGCTGACGCCTCTCAGCCCTGTGCGCGTTCAGGTCAAGTCGGGAGTTAGTGCGAGGTGGAGGCAGTTGGAGAACGAGGAGCTGCTCACGTGGCGGTCCGGAACTGTGCGAAACTCTGTGAATCTCCCTTCCAACTCCTGCTCTTCCAGACCGCCGCATTCCCTAGTAGGAACGCCCTCATCTTGGCAGGCGTCTCGTTGGATGACGCTGTTCAAATGTTCTAACGACGCTCTAAACGTGGCGAGAGCATCTCCCCGTGCTCTGACTGTCACCGTCTGCGAATGTGTGGGGTTGGCGATACCGATCGTGAACCGCGGACGCTCCGCTCGACGGATTCCAAACTAAGGGAGAGGACTTGATCGGCACATGTCGTCCCGCGGATGATTACCAACATCGCGTAACTTATATCCGTACGTAATATTGATTTGGAGTCGATCCAGCTAAGCATACTAGGAGTTTTCGCCCGACTGAGCTCAGCTTTCTCATCCACCTCTTCCCATCTCAGAGGAGGCGACTTCACCGCACGTCGTCCACATGGAGCAAACCCAGATTCGACGCAAGTCGTCGGCCCCCGCTCACGACATGACGTGAGAACACAAGGAGCCTGGACCCGATACGCGCAGTGGCTTGCGGGCCTTTCGTGTCGCGCTCCAGGTGTTTGGGTCAGCAAGGCATCAGGAGAGCACGAGTCAGCTCTAGGCAAGGTACGGCGGCGCAACTGTCTTCCTCTGCCCGAGAATCAGGGCTCTCAGGCCCCAGAACCAGCCACCATCCGCCAACGGTCGTCCTAGGCGGGAGGGGAGCCCGATGGAGCTGGCTGTGACATACCCGCGCCATGCTGCTGGCCACGAAGGCGTTCTGCCCTTCGCCTATCGGTCTTGGCCTGCAGTGAGCAAATGCGTTACCCTAGCCCTGTCGCTTGTTTTAAGCATGATCCCCGAACTCTCGCACGGCCGTCGACAACCCGAGGTCGGAATGGAACAACCTTAAGCGCACATCCCACATCCCACATCCCCCATCCCACATCACACATCCCACATCCCACATCCCACATCATCCCACATTATTCCACATTATTCCACATTATCCCACATCCCACGCATACAAGTACCCTTACCTTTCCGACAGCACACCCCGCGGCTCTGGTCTCGCAACCCTAGACCGAAGGCAGCAGCAGGTAGTAAATATGCACCAGTCACTCGGTCAGTCGCGCCAATGCGGGCTCTGGATGGCGGGCTGCGCAGTGCTTCCTTCGGGGCCAAACATAGAGTTCGGCGGGAACGCCTTACCCTTGAAAGCTGAGCGGCTGATAGGCCGGCCCCCGCAAGTGCGGCAGTACACTCACTGATACTATGCACAACACAACATGGCATGAGGCTGCATGACCGCAACGACGGCTCTTACTGAGTGGCTGAGCCGCATGCTAATAGTGCATCGATACGAGCCTCAAAAAATGGTATGATCCAATGATAGTGACATCCTCGCCCGTTCTCGGCCTGTGACCTTTTTGCAACCCAATATCCTCTTTAGGCAGCATGAGGATTCTCATCATAGCGATAGCTAAGACTACAAATAACTCCGTCGTTGCGCTTCCTTTGCACTTCTCAGCTTCATCTCATCCACCTCTCATCCGCTCATCATGCTCTCTGTTCTTTCTTTCGCCGCTCTCAGCTTCCTGGCGACCTCAGGCTTCGCCAAAACAGTCGTTTACAACTGGGACATCACGTGGGTCAATGCGAGTCCTGATGGCTTCTCCAGGCCAGTCATCGGCATCAACGGCCAATGGCCATGTCCCACCATCGAAGGCAATATCGGTGACCGTGTTATGATTCATACCCGTAACATGCTTGGCAATGAAACAACGAGCATCCACTTCCACGGTCTCTTTCAGTCAGGTTCCAACTCTATGGATGGACCGGCTGGTGTCACGCAGTGCCCAATTCCTCCAGGGGCTAAGTTTACCTACGACTACACGGTAGGTTCTCTTGAGCGTTCTCGCTCGCGGCACTCGCTTTGTTCTTGACCTTGGCTATGGGCAACACAGCATGTTGAGAACAATGACTGACGAACCATCAGCTTGACCAACCTGGTACCTACTGGTATCATAGTCACAACAAAGGCCAATACATCGATGGCCTCAGAGGCCCCTTGATCATTCACGATAAAGATGCGCCCTACGCGGAGCAGGTTGATGAGGAGGTCACATTGACCCTCTCCGACTGGTATCATGACGAAGCCCCTGGCCTGATCCATTACTTCCAGTCTGTGGACAATGAAAACAACCACAATGGTGCGGAGCCAATTCCCAAGGGCGCTTTGATGCAAGATACCCAGAACCCCAAAATTAGCGTAAAACCGAACAAGAAGTACCTGATACGTATAATCAACATGAGCGCTTTTGCTGGACAGTTCATTTCCATCGATGGCCATCAGATGACTATCGTAGAGGTCGACGGAGTTTATACCGTCCCGCAAAAGACGAATCAGATCTACATCACAGCCGCACAGCGGTACAGTGTTCTGATATCCACCAAGAGTGACGCCAGTCAGAACTTCGCCATCCGCGCGGCTATGGATGAGGAGATGTTCGACACAATTCCAGCTGACCTAAACCTTAACGTGTACGGCTTTCTGGTCTACGACTCCAAGAAACCTCTTCCAACTCCCACACCTTTGACAACATTCGCAGCATTCGATGACTTTGCATTGGTACCGCAGGACCGACAACGCCTCCTCAGCAAAGTCGATCACCAGATTCTCATGGATTTCGACTTCATCAACGACAACGGTATCAATAGGGCCAGAATCAACGGCGTTTCGTACATTCCTCAGAAGGTCCCTGCTCTGTACACTGCGCTCACCACCGGCTCTGATGCCACGAATCCTAAAGTGTACGGAACCAACGGCAATGCTTTTGTCGTGAAGCCCGGCGAAGTCGTCGAGATTGTTCTGTGAGTGCTTCCCTTGTACATGAGGGCCCTTCGTGTGCTAATAGCTGTACAGTAACAACCACGATGGCGGTGGGCACCCATGGCATTTGCACGGCCACAACTTCCAGGTCATCGCTCGCTCTGGCGAGAACGCTGGAACCTATCCAGGCAACGCTGCGGCTCCTGCCATACCTATGCGCAGAGACGTCGTTATGGTTCGCAAAGGTGGCTACGTCGTCATCCGCTACCGCGCGGATAACCCTGGCGTCTGGTTGTTCCACTGGTAAGCATCAGCATCAACCTTCGGAATGTTGCACGTGCTAAACATATCCTGACACAGTCACATCGAGTGGCACGTTGAGGCAGGCTTGAGTGCCACCATCGTCGAATCACCTATGGAGCTGCAGAAGTCCCTCAGAATCCCATCCGACCACATGAAGATCTGCAAAGACCAAGGCATTCCAACGGCAGGCAACGCCGTTGGCAACACTGCCAACCACCTCGATCTCACTGGCGAGCTCACAACGCCAGAAGTGCCTTATGGGTGAGTCGCCCCTGTCTGCTCTGTCCACTCCCGTTCAAGCAGCTCGCTGACTATCGGCTCCTAGTGCCCTCATCAACCCGCCCAAGAAGCCGAGGTCTAACAGAGTTGCGAGGAATTTTGTTGCTTGATCGGTACTGAGATTGAACATTCATCGCAGGAGTCTGGCGTTTCTCGTGCAAACATGAATGTACGCAGTTTTATGGTGAACTGTATTGGCTGTCGCAGCCTTGTGGTTACTGGTACGGAGTACGACTATCAGGATATGGGCATTGAAGGCGTTTGGTATGGACGGTTTAAGTCCTCGAGTCGTTGAATCATTCTCACTGTACCGAACTCGCTTTGTCCCCCTCAAAGACTCACTACAGAACTATCAAATCGAAACCCACACATTTCCGACCGATGGCTTCTGCCTTCCCCTTCGCTATTCCAAAGCCATTCTACGTTGCAAGCAACTCCACACCAAAACACACTTCACGCCATAGTCAACTTTGGACTCCGAGCCACCGGTTCGTGAGCCCCCAATCCCGTCCACCACCGCCTAGCCGCTCAAAAAGCACAGTTGACAGTACACCCAACCGCGAGCACAAACCCTAAGGAGTTGAACTCGGAGTACGCGGCGCGAATACGATGGGAGCCCGGTTCGAGCAGCACGAAATCAATGCCCGCGACCGGTTGCGGTGCGAAATGACCCGTCCAGCGGAAGGTGAACGAGTTGCAGCCGTGGTCGTGCGCGATTGCGTCGAAGGAGGCCGTGCCGTCCGCGATGGACGCCTGGCCAGCGAGGAAGGCGGCTTTGCTAGCATATTGGGGGGTCGAGACCTGTTGGAAGGAAAGTTAGCTCAGGAGGTGCTGTACTGTGCTGTGTGTGAAGGGAGGAGGGGAACGGGGATGGGACCGTTGGAGAGCTGGGAATATTTGAGGAGACGGTTGGGAGTGTTTACTGGGAGGGTGTAGTTGGGGGTGATTTGGTTGGTGCTCTCAGAGTACAAGACGAACTCGTCCGCGATCCTCCTCTCGGCGAGCGGCCGGTCGAACTTGACGAAGAAGCTGATCCAGTCGTGCATGATCGCCTCGGCCTCCTGGTCCGTCAGGCATTTGCCGTCGTTGTGATGGTCCTCCTGCCCATGTTTCGAGTCGTGTTGGCCACTGTCGCCCCTACCCGACGAAGGAGTCGCGAGCACAGCGATGACTAGCGCGAGGAGGACGATGAGCGACGAACGCATAGCGCTTGTGATTTTCTTCCTAGACTGGACTACTACTAACGCTCGACTACTGCAGCGGCGTGGAGAGATGTTGGAGTACAGAATGTCACTATCACTGTGTCTGCAGTCGGCGCGAAGGCTCTAGCATCAGAATTCTCTTATAGCTGTATACAGCTGCGCGAACAGGTGACAGTGCACCTACGTGCCAGTCAGGCCACACCCTGAACATGAAGTGTAGCTGGAGTGAGGTTTGGAGCGCCATCTGGTGACGTGAAGCTGTAGCGGAGAGGGGTTCTAAGTGCCAACATCGCGCTGATCCTGACGAATTCCAGGGACGTGACTTACTGAGCTGGTGAAGTTGGTAGCGTCGGCGTGAGGTGACAGCTCGTAAAGTGTAGAGCTATCCCGCTCGCTGTGGCGACTTGGCACTCCACTCGCTACGTGGACCTTGTGACCCGGCCCAAATACCTCGTTCCCGCTCAAGTCTGCCTTGTGTTTCGATAGTCTGTCAAAAGGAGACTTGTTCTTGGCTTCCGTCGCTGGACGTCACGCATGCGATCCTTCATCGGCTTCGTATCGACCATGGAAACATTTCAGCTGTGGTCTTCTCGATTGCGGCGTCGCAAGCGCAGCCAAATCCGTGAGGATTCATCGTGGCTGTCTTTCTTCTTGGTCAGAAGCATTTGCTGTATCAGTCCAAGGTTCCTGACACCTTTAGGTAGACAGCTGCCTGAGGGTGTTGCAAAAGCTGGCATACTTGGATGTTCCCTGTAGTGCACTCGTTGCGGTGACTATAAATGTTTTCAGTCAGTCGCCTCATCACCGTAGTTACATTCCAAATCGGTGCGGGTGAATCAAGCAGTATTTGCGTTTGATTCACGTCACATCTTCACATACGACCACAGGTCGAGGAGAACTGGGTATCCCGTCCGCTCTGCCATACATAAGCCTCGAACAGTTCGATTAGTAGTCAGGTGGGTGACCACTGGCGAATCCCGAATGTTGTATGTTTTTGCAAATCTTTTGTCTCTTCATCAAGTAGTTCCTACATCCTGATTTTTACCGCTGGTATCTCTCGAAGAGGAGAACCCAGATCCCACAAGTTGACCTGTTGTATACTTGACGTAAATCACCAATTATAAGGGTCGCCTTCTCCAAGGTCCCTCGATTCTACGTATCACGATCACTCTTTGCACGTTTCGTAACTGCAAAGTACCTATGTACCTACCATAGCGCGCAATGGAACCTACCCAAGTGCCTGGAGTCCACCAACGAGATCATCTTTGAGGAGGCTTGACACGCAATGCCACCTGCTCTGGGGGGTTTGACTTGTCAGCTGGTTAGCTGCTTGGGCGTACGCTGATACGGTTCACGGTAATTGTGGATCTGATCGTCGGCTTCCTCGAACCTGCCATCCGATGCACCGTGTCCGAGATAGGGAAGCAGCAATAGCAATGTAGCACTCAAGGTACTGGAATAATTCATAGGATTTGAGCCATTGCCTCAACTACAAGCAGTCATGACGCCCCGTGACGAAGAGGATTGAAATGCAACCGAGAGCTTCGAGGACCGTCCTTGTATCTGCTTCACGATGCACCGTTTCCCCATCTTGTACAAGCGATGTGGATGTGCACGCAAGCGCGAGGGTTAGAACATTAGTATGCGATTCAAGCGCTCTAAATCAGGAGGATCGCGGAGTGAGACAGGAGACAACGGCTGAGGATGGACGAAGCTTGCAGGAACAGTCAAGCTGGCAGTGGAATGAGGGACAGGAACTCGGCAAAACAGTCTGCAATTAGAGCACGAACTGCTATAGCATGGCCTTGGTCTCGCTCTGCCCCCTCCGCGAACGAGATGAGCGGGACACTCAGAAGTTCGCCCCAAAGATCCATAGTCTACACTCACTCCCTATCGTACAAGAGTTGTAAACGTGGTCCACCAGCAGTCTTAATGGCCCTACAGAGCCGCGCAAAATAGCCGCGTGCATCCCGCAGCCCGTCCCAGGAATGGAAGTGCACCATGCAATGCAGTCTTTCTTATGCATCCGTTCCCCCATGCGCTTGCTGCAAAGCTCAATCTCGAACCCCGTTTGACGGAAACAAAGTGAGGGAAAAGATGGGGCCGATTTCAGAGACAAGAAAGAAGAGAGATATGCGTATGTGCGTTCTTGCAGGCGAGGTCGCTGCCCCAAGATTTGTTCCACGTTCCCCTATTAGCACTTCACGTCAGCACAGGAGCGAGGTTTCAAGAG
>NAJN01000119.1:0-36057 GCA_005059845.1 Cryomyces minteri
GGCGGAGCCGGAATTGGAGAGGTGGTGGGGCGGCGAATGTCGGGTGGTTGGACCTGAAGAGTGGAAGGAAGGCTTGGGAGTCGTCAGTGTTGGTGGCCATAGGAGCGGGAGACGGGCATTCACTCACAGTCCACCATGTTCATGGGCAGCTCTGCTCTGGCATGGTCTGGCAACACTATGGACTGTCTCTGTGCGTTGCGCTCGGCTAGCAGCGCTTTCGTAGCATTGTAAAGGAGGTAGTCCAGTATCATCACATCCACGTCCAGCTGGGTCTCGGGGTCCGCGGTTCCGGTGTCCATGTCGATGCTTGGAAGGGTGATACGAGGGTCAAAGAGTGGCTAGAATGCAGAGTAGCAACGACAGCGGAAGTCGAAGGCAGCGGAGGAGGACGAGGTGACGGAAAGGGACGGCGAGTCGCAGGTCGCAGAGCCATGGAGAGCCGAAGAGCGGTCGTCGTCGCTGCGCTGTACGGTCTGCATTCGGAGTCGCGACGCCTGCTCACCCAAGTTCGGCGACATCAGCGTGTAACGTGCAGGTAGTGTGGGCGGTTGCACGGTTGACTCGGTCGAGAAGCAGACACGCGTGCGGAAGCTAGAGAGCTGCAGGTACAGCGCCGCGGCCCGCGCTTTATCGAGCCATTCGTGCCAATCTCGTTGTCGTAACTTATAATACAATAACACGGCCAGGTGTGATGATGACTTTCTTCAGTGGGGAGCGCCGTCTGGCCTGTTCACCCACTATCGACCGTCGCTTCGAGTGCTGGGGAAACACCACTACCGTGCTGCTACTGCTGCTGCTGCTGCTGTTGCTGCCGACTTCCTTGGGCTACCGGAGCACGTCCGTAGGCGATGCGACGGGCTGCAGAAGGCTCCCGCTGTCGAGTACACTAACTTACTGTATTGTTGTTGTCAATCTCGTCTACGTTTCTGCTTTGTCCGTGCTGACATGTACTGCACCCGGCTGGCAACCCAAGCGGCTAACGTGCCGTCGTCTTGATTGTCGCTGCTGCTGCTGCCCCTGCCCGTTGCTCGTGTCTCCCTGCATACAACCAGGCGTCCACAGGAAGAAGCTTAGCTTTTGGTACAACAGGAGTCGGGCCATGAGATAGACTGCTTGACGCTCCTGTATGTTGTTACGAGCTTAGATAGCAGCATCCTCGGTCTCCGCACCGTCTAAAATCTGCTTCTCCGCTTGTACCATATCGCTATTCAACTGTGGCTATTACATCCAAGTGTTAGTCCTGCGACGCTCATGCTGTTGCCAAGGTAGATTCAATTCCACGTCAAACTGTCAGTGGCTGTCTTTCCAGCTGACAATGTATACAGAAGTCTACTACCCATCCTTCTTCTTGTACAATCTGCAGCTTGTTCGGCACTTGGCATCCACCGGAACTTGCAATCTCTATCCCAGGACCAGTCGGAGCCGACCCTGTCAGACCAAGCCATCATGGGAGGAGGCGAGGGGCACAGATCCGTGGCCTACTTCGTCAACTGGGTATACCAGTATAGCAACACGTAGGCTTGATCTGTGCTAAAGACTGAGCAGGCCATCTACGGTCGGAATCATCAACCGCAAGAGCTACCGGCAGACAAACTCACACACGTGCTCTACGCCTTCGCCAACGTCCGGCCTGAAAGTGGTGAAGCCTACCTTACGGATCCCTGGTCTGACACCGACAAGCATTATCCCACAGATTCTTGGAACGACGTTGGAACCAACGTCTACGGTTGTGCAAAGCAACTGTTTCTCCTTAAGAAGCGCAACCGCAACCTGAAGGTGCTTCTGAGCATTGGCGGTTGGACCTACTCCTCCAACTTCGCTGCACCTGCGTCAACTGAGAACGGGCGGAAGAAGTTTGCTGCAAGCGCGGTACAGCTTCTCAAAGACCTGGGTCTTGACGGACTCGACATCGACTGGGAATACCCCAAGGACGATGGAGAAGCTATAAATTGTGTCCTTCTTCTAGAGGAAACACGAGAGGCCCTGGAGGCGTACGCTCGTAGTATCTCCCACGATCACCACCATCATCCCCACTTCCTGCTCACCGTAGCCTGTCCAGCAGGCGCGCAGAACTACGAGAAGCTGCACCTCAAAGCCATGGATCGATACCTTGATTTCTGGAACCTCATGGCATACGACTATGCCGGATCGTGGGATCACTGCGCCGGCCATCAAGCTAATGTGCACTCGTCGAGGTCGAATGCGCAGAGCACTCCTTTCAGTACGTCGAGAGCTGTGAAGTACTACGTCGATCACGGGGTCCCGCCGCACAAGATTGTATTGGGCATGCCACTGTATGGTCGGACATTCCAGAATACCGAAGGCCCTGGCAAACCGTTCAATGGTGTTGGCGAGGGAAGCTGGGAGAATGGTGTTTGGGACTACAAGGTGAGCACTGCGTATAGCAACTCGGGAGACGACCGAGGATCTTCTTCCCAGAGCGAAATGATGAAAGACCGAGCGGCAGAGACCTCGCCAAACTACAACCATGGCGATCCTTTGTACTGTTCTGGCCAGCTGCAAGGCGCATGCAACCCGTCACCCGCGAGAACGTATGGCTGTGGTTCTTGGTCAAGCAGCTGGGAGAAAAGTCTTCGGAGTTGGTCCATGTGCATTGTAAACTTGATCTAATCTGACAACGCGTCCCCTCTCACACTTCCTCGTCCTTCTGGCACCCTACACAACAGTACTGAGCAGATTCCACTCGCAGGCACTCCCTCGACCAGGCGCAACAGTCCGCTGTGACGACGAAGCCATAGCGTCGTACAGCTTCGACGACTCCAACGGCGTGATGATCTCCTACGACACGCCGGAGGTCGCGGTGAGGAAGGTCGAGTATATCAAAGAGCACCGTCTGGGAGGTGCCATGTGGTGGGAGAGCAGCGCGGACAAGGAAGGGCAGGAGAGCTTGATCGGAACCGTGAGTCATGTTCCATCGAACCGAGCAGTCCCTGTGAGCTTTCCGTTGCCGGTACTGACTGAACACAAGGTTGTTCGTCATCTCGGCGGCCACGGCGGTGGGAAGATGGAACAGGTGGAGAACGTGCTTGAGTACCCGGAGTCGAAGTATGAGAACCTGAGGAAAGGCTTTCCCGATGAATAGTCGGAACACCGCACGTTCGCAGAAAGTGCAGCGTGGGTGTGAGTCTTTCGAAAACGCAGGCTCAACGAGGTGTTGGGCGCTGTCGAGACACGATGGTACATACGTCTGTTCAACGATCGATGATGACGAACCCCGGCTGCTGGACGGCTACGAAGCCTGCACGGTTGGGTACCTTGGTAGGCTGGTTGACCTCGTTCAGCACGAGATACCCGAACACAAGCCCGTCTCTGTGCAAGACACGATCTGGATGGCTGTAGTCTGCGGTATCGCTCTGCCCCATCGCAGAATACCTCATGTATGCAACGCTCGTGAGCGCGTGGAGAACCAAGCGTGGAGGATCAAGCGTGGAGCATTACAGCAAGGTAATTAATACAGTAAGGTAACCGTGGTGAACGCCGAGCCCAAGCGTTGTGCAGAGCGCTAAGCGGGTGTGCCTTCGTCGAAGGCCTCCATTGGCCGGACTCCTCCTGCCCCCAAGTCTGCTTCGTCGCTTCTCACCGAACTCACTCGGCAGCGCTCCACTTGGTCACTCCGCAGCCTCCACAGGGCAACTCTGCGCTCGACGTGCAGCTTCGTCCGCCGTGAGACAGTACCTTACGCTCGACGACACAGCCCGCCTGCTCTGCAGCAAACACGCTCGTTACTCCGGTCCACGTCGACACACATTCGCTTGCAGTCTGTGAGTGTTGTCGCATCCTGCACGTGCCGAATCGTGTGACCGCACTTGAAACCTGCTACATTCCACAAGAACACAAAAACGCCGCCTCCCTCCGGCAATCGATCCTGCCATCGACAGATCCAATTGCGACCCGGCGAAGAGAAGGAGTTGCTGCAGCGTCTCTGTTGCCCTGGTTTCGAGCAGAAACATCGTGGCGACGTACGAATCGGACATCTGATCGCGGACCTTCCTTCGTTCCCGAGACTCAACGAATTGGACACGGTCGAAGTCAAGGCATTCCAAGTTGTCGAGATCAGGAAGGAGAACATTGTCTACTCTCGCTTTCCGTACAAAGAGAAGACTGGCGGCCGATACTCCGGCTCTTCCCCCGGCTGCACGTCGTTAGGTGTCATCTATAAGGGAAGCCAACAAAGGTACAACACAAACACTTCAATGTACACGACGGCCGCAAGTGTGGGTTTGCTGACTGATTACGACGCTGATAGGCTTTATTCGAGCACAGCCAGTTGCCCGCATTGGGTCCGCCTTCGGTCCCTTGCTTGCGACACACCTCTTTGACCATAGCGTCAACACCCCTCAGAACCGCGTTGGTGGCTTCTTGCGTTCCTCACGTCCGGAGAAACAGCTCAATCAGACACCTCATCCTCCTCGTTGCTCAAACCCAACGCAATGACTTATCAAGGATGCTTCTCGTCGTCGGCGCCTTTAACGGATCAGGGATCAGCAACGTACCAGTCATCTGGCTACTGCCAGCCAATATGCGCGGGTCAGAATCAGCCGGTCTTGGGCCTGAGCAGAGCGAATTGCTACTGTGGTAGCCTGCTGCCGGCGGCAGGTAGCAAAGTCAGTGACTCGTTCTGCAATATACCTTGTAATGGCTACGGCACGGAGAATTCTACGTAGATTCACTCGTACGTGATGAAGACACGACACTGACTTGGTGACTGCAGGCGGTGGCTCAACCTACTGGTCAGTCTACTTGACAGGCACTACCAATAAGCAAATCGGCAACTATGAGGGCTCGAGTCCGGGTTCGAGCTCGAGCTCTTCTTCAGCCCTGGCCGCAACAACGACGCAAGCTCCAGGCTCCTCTTCGCAAGCCGTTGCTACAACCACACCGCCAGCTGTCGTCACAAGCGTTGCGCCAGGGACGACCGTTGTCTTGACGGTACCTGCACAGGGAGATGCAACAACATCTGCATCACCCAATAAAGGCGGATCTGGTGGATCAAACACCGCTGGAATAGCCGCAGGGGTGGTTGTTGGGGTTGTCGTATTGGCCGCCATCGTCGGAGCTGCCTTTTACTTCCTACGACGGAGAAAACAACAGGAAGCCGAGAAGAATTACAGAAGAAGCGTGGCTGCTCATGATTTTGTCTCGGGCGGCAAGCCTCCGGCCACGGCCGAGTCGTCGATGAATGACTCGCGACTGGATCCAGCAGTGATGCAGCAGAACCGACAGAGTGATGGAAGCATTGCGGATAACCAAGATTACTCGCGGAGAATATTGAGGGTGAGTCCATAAGGACAGACAATACGGTACTTGACCATATCTCTAACACGCTCTAGGTTGCGAATCCGGATGACCACGCGTAAAGCGTGGCGCCACCCGCCAAGACACAACCCTCCCATCCTCCCGGTTCTTTAACATATATTATACCCTCCCGACCTCCAAGAATACTCTCTACCTTGTCCGTTCTCTAACCTCCATGTCTCAGGATCTTTACCTGCACCGCCGCTTCTGTACGTGACCGGGCCATTGAGTCTTTCCTCGAAACCGTTAACCTTTCTCTTGCTCCTCCTCCGATCGGCCGCATCAGAACACCCACCTCTCGTTTTCCCTGCAAAAGCGAACATATGTTTCATAATACCAATCTATGTACCTAGAAGCTATCTGGCGCGCCATCCGGAGCGCGGGTCTTTGTCTTTTCGTCGAAGGGAGTTCGTTGCAGCTGGCTTGGATACGTCGAGGTGGCTGCGGCCTGATGGGCATGCGGATGTGGAGCGGGGCGGGGTGGGGTAGGGAAGTGGTCTGTTGAACGTTGATGTTGGGTGGCTGGACTGGCCGTGCTGGGCTACGCTGGGGCCAAACAAGTTCAGACGGGCTGTTTGGCCTTGAGTCGAGATACCTTGGCCAACTCAATTGAGATTGTCAACTCGCTAAAGTCATACTCCTCGACGTGTGAGCTTTGTCAAAATGTACCTTACAAGATGTATGGGATAGGATGGTATGGGATGTGTACGTGCTTGTAGGCAAAGTCTAGAGATCCCCCCCGTCCTAGCAACCAGCACACCACACATCTCACTCCCTCCCCACCTCGCCGCCAAACAGACCAAACCCCCTCCCCCCCCCCCCAGGGGGCCAGACCCCACACCTACTTCTCCGCCGGCGGCAGCATGACGACATACTCCCTCTCGCTGAGGCCGAAGCGCAGCACATCGCCATCCAGGCACTCGACGAACCTGGCGGGCTCGATCTTCTCCCCGTTCAAGACGGTGCCGTTGGCGCTCTCGAGGTCGATGACATACAGCCTGACGGTGGCGTCGGAGCGGCCGAAGGCGTCGGAGCGGACGACGTGGCGGAACTGCAGGGCGGCGTGCTGGCCGCTGGCGCTGGGGTGGTGGAGCGCGAGGTCGGCGACGGCGGCGGCGCGGCCCAGCAGCCAGCAGGAGCGCGCGGCGAGCGGCGTGGTGGCGAGCAGGGCGGCCCGCTTGAAGGTGTAGAGGCGCCAGGCGGCGCTGGCGGGCGGCTTGCGCGCGTCGGCGGGCTCGTGGTATTTCAGCACGACGGTGCTGCCGGCGAGCGTGTTGGCCTCGCGCGCGAGGGCGCCGCTGGGCGCGAAGTTGGGCGCCTGCTTTGGCGGGGGCGCGCGGGGGGCGCTGGCGTCGTCGTCGTTGTCGGCGCGGTAGGACATGTCTTGGGAGGGGAGCGGGGCGCGGGAGCGCGGGTGGGGCGAGGGCGAGGGCGTTCTGTGACGGTGGTGGTTGTGTGAGTGCGAGGGCGATGGAGAGCGGTCGCTTCGCTTCTTGGCCCGTTTGTGCTCGTCTCCTTCTCCACGCTCCGGGCCTCGAGAGGCGCGTCTCCGCCGGTCGTGGTCGTCTGCGTCGCGCTTGCTCCAGCCCTCTCGTCGCCCGCTGGACTTGCGCTCGTCCTCCCCTGAGCGAAAGGAGTCTGTTATGTGACGCTCGTCTCTGCGCCTGTCGCTGTCCTCTCTGTCGGGCTGGCTCCTGCCGCCTCGACGCCTGCTAGTCGTGTGTTCGTCGTCCGAGCTGCGGGAGTCTCTCCTACGACGCTCGTCTCTGCGTCTGTCGCCGTCATCCACGTCGCGCTTGCTCCTGCTGTTGTCGCGCTCGCTCCTGCCGTCTCGTCGCCTGCTAGACTTGTGTTCGTCGTCCGAGCTGACGGTGTCTCCTCTATGCCGGCCATCTCTGCGCCTGTCGCTGTCCTTCTCCCGGCTGCCGTGAGGTCGGTGTCTCGAAGGTCGATCCAGTGCGTCTGAGCGTGTGTCAGGCCTCCTGCTCTTGTGGCTCCTATGCCTGTCGCTGTCTTCATCCCGGCTGTCGTATGCTCGACGCTTCGAAGGTCGTCCAGTCGGTCCTGGACTTGACGTATTCCGCCTTCTGCGCCTCTCCACTTCGCGGCTGCGGTCACGATGAGATGCCTTGCGCCGAAGCGACTCCTCCTCCGAGCTGACGGAGTATCGTCTGCTTCCCTGCTGTGTGTCTTGCCTGGTGGTCATGCCTGCATGTAGACCGTTGACCGCTTGCCAGTATTCCGTCGTCGCGGGGCCGTTCTGCATGTCAGACCGGGATGCGCGACGCTGACTACGAGTATGCCACAGAAGGTGGGCACAACAGCGCAAGCAGTGCACGAGAGCGACAAAGGATACTGCGTCCGGAGGCGAGGCTATGCCCGGCAGCCAAGGAGGTATGTGAGGACGAACTTCGAATCGCGAATCGCGAATCGCTCGATCGAGCCTAGCACCAGGGCTCGGAGGCAGAATCAGCCGGCGAAGCCTGAGTTTCAACGCAGCATCAAACAACCGCGATGGGCGCTTCCCACACTCTCCGTCATTGGCAGACCTGCCCTTCGTCGTTTCAAGATGCTCTGTTTCGTCTCAGCCGATGTATTTACAGTCTCCCAAGTATCGCCTGTCCAGTCGGGTTGCCCGGCATGGCATTGGGCGGCCTCAGCCTCCAACAGGAAGGGGCGTGGAGAGAGAGTCATCACGCCACCCATTTCCCTCTTCTGACTGCGCCCTCCACGCCGTACCCCAAGTACCATCTAAGAGAAGCTGCATGAGCTCCAATTGCCCGACTGATGGGCGCCTAGGCGCTACGGGGACTCCCTATAGATCTTGGCGCTTCTGTTTTCTGTGTAACTAGATCGCAGTCCCTACTTCGCAGCTGTCAACCGTAACAGCAATCGCCAAATCTCTCTGTTCTTTCCTACGTGCAACCCGCTGTCTTGCAGTGATGTTCCGGTCGTAGAACGATGACCTCCAAGTTCTTTACCTGGACTAAAGGCGATCGTCACAACGCAGCTGAGGCCCTTCGAACCCGTGGTCTTGTGTCTTGGGAGTCTCTTCCAGCAAGCAGCTTGGATGGCGCAAAGAAGACTGCACCAAAGGTGTGTGTGATGACTTGTGTCAGACTCTCTCAAGCATCGTCGTTGCCCTATCCTTCGAGGAGTACCTCTTGAGCCGCATATCCTTCCTCCAGCACAGGCACTTCCTGGCGCTGAGTACCGCAAAATCCCTGCAGCCTCCACAAGCTTATATAGCTCCATCTTACTGATCTTCTCCGTAGAAGCTTTCCAAATCAGATCGGAAGCCAAAGCCCCTTACCCTCGTTCCTACGCAGGACTATGATACATACCCTTACAGCCTGACGCCAAACTCCGCCGTCCTTCACGATGCTGCCGTTAGCTCAATGACCAACTTGCTGGCCGTGGTGAACGATATCATGCGATCACCTCCAATGTCCGCTGCAACACGATCTCCGTTCCTGAAGCCTCTCCCGGGCAGGCCTCGGTCCCACACAGCACCCCCAACCCCCATGTATGAATGCGGAGCCACTGAGATTGCGGAGCTCCCAGGCTCTCTGCTCTTGGAGAACCAAGGCTATCCAACGCGCTTCCGAACATCCTGGACCAGAGTAGCAGTAGAACCGGAAAAGACATCTCCGGGGGCTTGCTCTTCGCTTGGTCTGCAAATACCTCATACCAGCCCACGTGAAGACAGAAGCGGCAGCCTACAACACGACAATGGCTTAGAGGAACACGACGCGTTGGTGACGGGGATCACCACCGCAAATGTCGACCATCTCTCTCCACTGTCGCGTGGGAGCGGCATTCGAAGACATACGGAGGACCACACTCGGCCCGGAACGAGCAGGACAAGTAGCAACGAGTCTCAGAAGCACCGAAAAAAGGACCAGAAGCTAGCGCGGCCATCGCTTGGCGTATGGCAGAGCTGTCCTTCCCAGCAGTCACCCAGTGAAGGTGTTCGTGGAGGTAGCGATTCAAAGGTAAGCCATGTTAACGAGAACCGTTGGCTAGTCTGGAGAGACTCTGATCTCAAGAAGAAGCCCATCCCGGTCTTTTTTGCTGCGCGTGTTGCAACAACGACTAAGAAGTCACAGTTTCCTCAAGTGAAAGCACCGTCTGATCAAGTTGACGAGCTCAGAGCTACCATCAACGCACGTGATCAGACAATCTCGATGTTATCTTCTCAGTTCACGAACCTCCGAACCTCTCAAGAAGCACATATCGCAAGCTTGAGGGACACGCATGCTAAAGAGCTGGCGAGTATGAAGACGTACACGGAGATTTTAGAGAGGTCTCGCCACTCGTCACAGG
Organism: Cryomyces minteri; assembly: GCA_005059845.1. NCBI lineage: Eukaryota > Fungi > Ascomycota > Dothideomycetes > Cryomyces > Cryomyces minteri. The sequence continues at coordinate 9,643 of NAJN01000119.1, forward strand.
ACAGCGGTCAAGGTGCGGCACCCCTGCTGACTCGTTCCTGCCACGAGCAACAATCTGACAACTGCAGATCTGGGTGGCTTGACTCTAGATACCACTTAAACTTCAGACAACCTCTCACACCATCGAACGACGGACCTTTCTGCGGTGAGCTCGTGCTCTTCTCAGACGACTCCCGAGAATGCTAAGCGAACCTCGCAAGAATCAGCAGCAGAGATAGAAGCACTGGGGCAAAGTAGAAGCAAGTCTCTAGAGCGCAATGCCGAGTTCGAAGCCCTGCGCAAAGAAAGAAACCATGCTCGGAAAGCTCTCGAGGCGACTGAACATCGATTGTGTGCTGTTGCGCACAACCTGAGCAGGGTGCAGCAGTCCGAGAAGGCGTTGCAAGACAAGGCCGAATTGCTCGGAGAGCGCTTGGAAGCGGCAAACGCGCAGAAGATAGACGTGCTCGAGGAGAACCACAAGTTGCGAGAAAAGCTGGAGAAGAGTGAACACCGCGAAAGAGCGCTGACGAGGACAGTTGAGTTATCACGCTGTCAGCTGAACCAGCCCGCTATGAAGCTTGTCCATGACGAAGATGCTCCGCAGACGGCAGTAGCAGTGCCTCTCAAGCTTGTCGATGCGAACAAGGCCTGCAACTTGGAGACGTCAGACCTCCGGTGTCAAATCGCCAGTTACGAAAAGACCATTCAGTCACTCCGAGCAGAGCGTGACCACACGACCCAGCTACTGCACGCAGAGATCCGAAAGCGCGCTTCCTCTCTTTCAGCCCGAGAGCATCTAGCTACTCTCCCACGCGCCACGACCGCCGACATCGACCGCACCGTCGCAGAGACTCGCGCACACGTGAGCGGCATGCTCGCCACCAGATCATCCTCGACCTACTCCAACGACGACCAAAGTTCAGGCCAGCAAGCCCGCATCGAGCAGCTAGAACAGGAGATCGCCCAACACGTCCGCGACATCGTCCTCTACAAACTCGACGTCAAGGGCTACAGAAAAGACCTTCGGCGCGCCACGGCCACCATCCAGCGCCTGCAAGCGCTCGCACCAGTCTCCAGCGCCACCTCGCCATCCGCCTCGTCCGGCCGCCCCTCCTCCGCCGACTCGCACGACATCCGCGTTGCTACCGCTGTCCAACTCGCCTCTCACTCCCTCCCTATTCCCTCGTACGCCGACGTCGACAATGAAGCGACCGGCCTCGGGCTGTGCGAGTTCGCGCACAGACGGCCCGCGCCTACGCCGTCTCCGGTGCGTGCTGCGACCCCTCTTACTCCGTCTCCGGCCTCGACAACGACGCCAAAGACCCCGCTGACGACGCACAAGAAGCTTCCGCGGCCGCCGAACACGCCGCCCAGCTCTGGCGGCAGAGACGCGCCGAGCACGAAGACGTGGCTGAGCCCGCCAGTGCGCGCCGGGACGATGCGCTCGCTGTCCGACTCGATCATTTCGTCGTATGCGGCCAGGACGACGCCGTAGCTGGTGCGACGGGGCCGATCTGAAGGGGGGTCGGGGCACGTTTGCGTCGTCTGTGGATCTCGCCACAAAGGCGGGTCGTGCGTTGGTCCGATAGAGGGGCGTTGGTCCGATAGAGGGTTGTCGGTTCGACGAAGCGGGACGTCGCGTGTCGGGGCTGGAGAACACCCATGCTGACCGTACTCTCAGTCCTCCGCTACAAATGACCGAGGTCCCGGACGGACCTCACGGAAAATTCATCCCCGGCGTCTGGTCTACACGAGCCTTTTCGTACTACAGATACCTGGCATGGAAAATGGGGGTGGCGCAGGTTGCAGCATGGCCCTATCAGTTGTGGAAGCGTGATCGGCAGACGCGGAAACCGCCAATGCCTTCTGAACCCGACCACGATGAACCGCGTGAACACAGGAAAGCTATTCAGGGTCGCGAAGCCGACCGGTCGCTGACAACTATGAGGATGCGAAATCGATCTATAGGGGTATAAGCGCAAAACGCCGCATGCTATGCAAACCGGCCGAGACGATCACACGACGAGCCACTTCTCGGCAATGCGTCTTGCCACCTCCATGTCCCCTCCGACAGCCAGAATGCTCTGCAGCGCAAACGCCGCCTCCCTCGCAAAGTCCTCCGGCGCCTCCTCCCCTTCCCCGTCCCCTGCTGCCCCTCCTTGCCGTCCCTCCTGCTGCACCCGCTCGCTGAGCGCCAAACACTTCTCGTACCCCGGAATCGCCAGATGCGTCAGGCCGAGCAGATGCCAGGTCCTCGCGACATTGAACTCCGCCTCCTGGCAGTGCAGCGCACAGGCGTCCTTGGTCCTCAGATCGCGGTAGGCGAAGAGGAAGGCCAGGCCCTGCGCGATCTGGTACTGGCGGTTCTCCGACTGGCGCTTCATAGCGTGCTGAACGTACGTGGTCGCGAGGACGAGGTTGATCAGCGGACTGTCCGGCTGCAGCGCGTAGGCGCGGAAGTAGTAGTTCAACGCGTTGGAATAGGACCCCGCGACGGCGAGCAGGTGACCGTACAGCACGAGCGCGCCGGCATCCAGTTCCGTCAGCGCGTGCGGATTGCCGTCGTGTTTGCCGCCGGCAGTGTAGGAGCTACGCTCCTGGTCGACGAAGGCGTAGCTGCGGCGGCGCTCGGGGTCGAGAATCGCGTAGTCGAGCGCCTTGACCTGCCGCAGGATGAACTTCTGGCTCGGCCCGCTGTTGTACCAGCTGGGCGCGCCGGCGTGCAGGCGGCCCATGGCGGCGTAGAGCTGGTAGGTGCTGCTGGCGTAGGGGTAGCGTCGGATGAACCAGCGCGAGATGGTGCAGAGCATGTTCTCGTCGTTGAAGTGCAGCGCGCAGGCCAGCCAGGTGAGTTGGATCAGCTTGATGCGCTCGTCGTGCTGGCAGAAGACGTTGGCGTCGACGGCCGCTTGCAGGATCTCGTACGCGGATTCTTGCTCGTCGCGCTTGGCTAGCCGCACGGCGTACTCGCAGAAGATGTCGAGCCATTCATCGAAGGGGATGTCGCGGAACTCTTTTGGGATCGCATTGGACATGTCGAGTTCGTTTGCTTCGTCGTTCTCTACAAAGATTCGGTTAGTCGGCTAGTATGTGAGGATGACGGTAAACACATACCAGCCTGTAGCCTGTTTGCCATAGCTTCCATCTCGGACACGATTGGGTTCATGTTCCTGTTCTTGAAACCAGTGAACTTGATGTACTTGTCCCTTATTGGGTAGAAGGCCTTCTTGTTGCGGAAGTCCTGTATCATGCTCCAAGCCGCGTCCATCCATTCCTCTACAGCATCCTCGTCTCCTAAGGACATGGATTCCCTCACTGATACCATGCGTTCATACGCAGCCTTGGTAGCCGCAACCTGAGCATGCGACACGTCAAGTTGCCTCCCCGGCTTAGTCTCAGGAAGTCTCGTCCTTCTACGTTCCTGACTTGTCGAAGCGGGAGCAGGAGATGCCTCCTCCAACGGCTCCCCTAATGATGTCGCTGCAGTCTCCAGCACGACGATAGTGGTTGGTGGTTCCAGCTTTCCTTTTCGTTCCATCTCTTTCCTTCCCAACCTCATCGCTTCAGTGACCATCTGGAACGCTTGTCCGGCTTGACCCATCACCTCATACAATTTCGCGAGATGCACTCGGGCGGGGATATTATCGCTCTCTAGCCGAATAACCGCCTGATAACACTCTTCGGCGTCGTCTAAGCGGTTCAGCGCGCGGTAGCAGTCGGCTACAGACATGTAATACGATACATTGAGGGCTTCCGAAACGTTCTGCAGCGGTTCGTAGAAGCGTAGCGCTGCAGTGAACTGCGCTCTCTTCCATAGTACGTCTGCAACGTCGCGGAAGAGGTCATCGTAGTCAAACACCCTGGCACTAGGTGTGTCATCATCTGGATCCAGGAAATCGAAATGGTACTTGTGATTGTTAGTAGTACTCTAATGTTGGTAGCCGTGGAGACTAACCATCGCTTCAGCTAAGTGGGATGGTCCCAAGTTCAGCCGAAAGATACCCAGCTTAACACGTAGCTCAAGAGGGAGGCCTTCTCCGTATGTCTCTTCCGGGTACTTGTTCTCATCGTGTATGAACTCTTCGATCTCAAGTCTCCGTGGTCCGTCGTCGACGTCCCATTCTCGATCATCGTCTTGGTAATTGTCCCAGTAAGAAGCATCTTTCCTACCGAGCATCCATCGCGAGAGGGCTTTGAGTTTAGTGATCGCCTCTGCGTAGTCCTTCAGGTTGCCAATCAAATCAAGATAGACATTAAGATAAGACCAGGTAAACTGTTCGTCGTCCGAATCGCCCCCCATCTCGAAGTATTTGATGGCATCTTCGTAGAAACTCTTGGCTCTCTCAACGCTTCCAGGTTCTTTGTAAGTGACACACAACTCCGCATATTGCCTAAGAACTTCCATATCATAAGGACGTAACTTGAGCATACTTTCGCACTCTCTCTTGGCTTTCAAGCTGAGCCCCAGTTCAAGTTGAAGCTTCAGCCTCTCCAGACGAGCATCGTAGTCTTTGGGGTCCAGCGAAATGATCTGGCTGTAGCAGCGATAGACTTCCTCGTTCACCTCTTGATCGTCGCCGCCCAGTTCGAGTGTGAGGTTGACAATGTCCCACCAGATTTTGGGATCTCGTGCGGTATGGGCACCAGTCTTTAGAGCAAACAAAGACTCTTCAGGCTTACCCAACTGTCCATAAATCTCAGATATGAGACTGTGGGAGGCGAAGATCTCCGGGTTTTGCTGTACAGCTTGCCTCGCATATTCCAAGGCGTCTTCCAAGTCACCTCTCAAGAACGCTAACGTAGCTTGGTCCTGGAATCTCTTGTACTCGGTACCTGGATCAATAGCGGTTCGAGGACCTCTCTTCATCTTGCCGCTTCCTCGTCGAACTCCTGCTTCGGCTTTCGCTCGCGAGCTTCGCGGGCGTCCACGCGCGCCACCACGTCCACGTTTGAAATCAGGATCAGTCATTTGCATGAGTAGCTTCAGTCCGCCGCGTACACCACCGCGACCACGACCACGACCACGAGGACGCCCGCGCTTTGCACCGCGCCGGCCTTCGCCCCGCAAGACCGCATCTGCAGGGGATTCTGATCTTTCAGTCGTTACACTTGAACTTCTATCTTCGTCATTCGATATATCAAAGTCAGGGTCCATCACACGCTGATCAGCGTCCTGTTGGACATCCCAAGACAGTGGCCGATCAATATTGCTTCTATCGTCGCTGTCGTTCTTCACATTCCAAGGATTTCTTCGAGGCGCATATCCGGATTGTAGCCCGCCAGATGGTACACCGGCCTCTTCCTCCTCATTTTCGTAACGTATCGCATCGTTGTCATACTCATTCGCGCTATTGGGAACGAACCCCTCATGCACGACTGGACTTTGCGGAATGTGACCACCATTATGGAGATGACTGTAACCTTGAAAAGGGTATGCAGCACTACCCGTAGCAGCATATGCCGAAGAAGTCGACATATATGGTGATACGTATGCCTCGCTCGGATCCGGATACAAATATCCTGAATTTCGATTGTCCATGGTCGAACTGAAAGCTTGTACTGCTATTCAGCCACCAGAGAAAGTCGTAGTATGCCTTCTTGTATCGCTGTTTTGGTCCATGGACAGCACTGGGAGGAGTTCATGAGATGTTCGTTGTGTTGTTGGACTCTCACGGAGGTGTTGGAGTTTGGAGAGGTCGTGCTTGATGCGCGGCAACTTCTAGCGATGCCACGTGACGCTCTCCATGACAACCACCCGCGGTTTCAGCGCGCCTTGCCATCCAGCTCTGCAGGACGCAAGACAGCACACAAGTCCCACTGATTGATGCGCCTGAACAATCGAGTGCTGAAGAATAGTATCAGCAGTCCGCAACGCACACATCTGTGCAATGCTCTGTTGGACTGTCCGTTAGACCCGCCCGATCGTCGACAGATAGCTCCTTCCTGTGCTCAAGATCAAGCTGGTATGTCGTAAACATGAAGGCAAGACGCGAGGCTGGCAAGGTCTCACGAGCTTGAGTTGATTCAGTCTTGTGTTTTCTATCCGTAGATAACTATCACCACGCGTCTTTCTACATTCACATTCCTGGTGCGCGTCTACATTCCTCGCAGCAACATTTACCTGCTACTCTCCCAAAATCTACCGCGTCGCGAATCCTCTCACCACTGTCTCCACTCCGACTCCGTCTTCACACTCCCTCCATCGGCCTACCATGCAATATCTTTTCACCTTTGCACTTGCAGCATTCGCGTCGCTCGCCGCCAGCAAGCCCATACCGGCGGCAGCGGGATTAGACACTCAACAACCTCTGCTCCATGCCTCAACAGACGTCTCGTCGTTCTCGCGGACGAAGAGCCAATACCTAGACGCGACGACCAATACGATCGGAATCGAGTTTACAACGGCAGGCGATCACGAGCTGAGACATGTATGGTTGCCATTGGGAAAGCGAATCTCTCCTCGTAGGTTTATGCTTCACTCTCACTACGAAAACACTCACTGACCCAGTCTTCAAGGAGACGTAGCAGCCCTCCCTCTTCACCCAGCCACCGCACGTATAACAACAGTCACTACGTCCGACGAACACTCGACCCTCGAACAACAAACTAACCGGGTTCTCTGCTTGGTTCACCCGCTACTCAGCCCCGAAGAGCGAAGTACGCGGGCTCACGACGGGCGTTCGGACGATCGTAACAGCGCTTTGTCCGTGCGAGTGAGGAGAGCTCACGGATTGGTCAACTTTGAGGAGGGAGCTAGTCGGTGGTTCCTTGCTGGCAAGGAAGTCGAGTCGTATGAGTGCTACGTGGATCACATCCGATCACTGGAGAGAATGCCAGCAGGCTGGCTGAAACTACCACGATTTGGCAGCCGGTGACTGTGTTGAGACGTGGGCAACGACGTCTTTATTACGCAGAGTTCCATGAGCCTATGCCACATCAAGTATAACGTATAATGAATGTTATCAGAGTTATCCACGCCAGACAGGGTAGTACAGTAGAGGCCGTAGTGATAGACATTGATTGTATCATCTCTGGCGAACGGCCGTAATCGTCTCGATATCAACCGCTATAGCCCGATGCATCATTCCTGATCCGAAACTCTTACCAGCCACACCTCACTCTTTCCTTCCTCGCAGGACCCATCGCCTTCCTCCTGACTGCCCATCCCCGTGCTACGCATTGGAAAATCTCCACATCGCTGACTAGTGTCTGGATTCTCTTTTCCAGCACCTTTCTCCACCCTCTTTGCAGCACCACCGCTGCTCCCACCACTCTTTCTCTTGTGCGCACCACCGTTGCGCAATGGCTTGCCAGTCTCATCAACACAACCCGTTGCCGAACTCCACGTCGTGCGAGCCGCTGACGGTAAGCCCTCTGAATCATTGAAGCTGCTCGGTGGGTGATGGCCAGGGGCAGTAAGCGAGAAGCTAAGAAGGCTAGAGAGGATATGACCAGGTCGCGCGAGGGGATGGTGTATGGTGAAGAGGAGGAAGCGACAAGCGAGATGAAAGCCGCGCTACAGCCAATGGACTTCAATTTGGCTTCGAGAGTGTTGCAGACGGTGCCTGTGGCGAATTTGGAGGAGGATAGGTCCAGCGCTACAGGAGAATATGACCAATACTGGTCGACCACAGCTTCGAAGACACGTCCGTTGGCAAAAGAAGTCGTTAGGTTGTGAACGCTCAAGCGGCGTGAGCGGGCAATGATGGCAGCCCAACTCTTGAGGAGCGCGGTGTACCTCTCTAGCCCCTCGAGCTCAAGCGTTTCGTCGTCGTCGTCGTCAGTCCCTAGATCGCTATCGTCGCCACTCCTTGTGTCAATCCACTTCTGTCTCCACGTCTTGATCTCGTTTTCCACCTCTTTCCAGTCTACCAATGCGCCGAGGCCCCAACTTCCGACCAGACCCCAAAGCAGCCCCATCGTCTTCTCCCGATGTCCATCTACAACATCCTCGGCTCTCACATCTTCAACAATCTTTCCAGCAACCCCACTGGCCCCTTGAAGCGCGCTCAAAGCTATCTGAACATTGTACATTTTCTGAGCCCTACCCACACACGGAAACTTCAAGTGCTGTGACAAAACCATGGGAGCTTCCTCGTTGACATCAAACGCGCTTGTAAGCATATGTCCAGTGGGCATCGAAACGGTAACAGTGTTATCACTTTGCGCCGCAAGCGTGGACGGCGGATATAGAAGCAGTTCCACCAGCCTTGTCAGCAGCACGCCGTCCCTCAAATCCGTAGCCAAGTTCGTAATGTGATACGCATATTCCTGGAGCGGGTACTGCACATGAGTCGCGATGTAGTTCAGATGGCCTAGTGGGCGCGTGACATCGCCAACCGAAGGCAGTAACATGGCCGCCAGCGCTTGCAGTACCGCAGATGACGATTTGTATGCCGAAGAGGGTTGAAAAAGAGGGCCAGGTAGCATGCCGGAAGACATTGACTTGTCCAGCAGAAAGATTAGCATCAGGCTGCGGAGGATAGTACGCCGCCAAGTCCATCCATGCGAGCCCACATCTTCGGGTTGACACTCGCTGCTACGCGAGGTGTGTTTGATCTCAGTCCCGAAATGCGAGCGAATGGCGTCTTCGTTGCGGACGAGAAAGGTATTGAGAAAGTCTTCGAGCGCTTTCCTTTCCGAACGCTGTCGGCGTTCTCCAGTCATTGAAGTAGAACTGCGAGATGGACGGGCGCATTGTGTGAGCTTGCGGCCGACCACCACCTCAATGGCTGCTTGCAGCGTAGAAAGATCGTAGGTGTCAAGAAAGAGAACCAGGAATCTGCGTCGGAGACCGACATCATCTTGTAAGCGGGACGCATGCGAGAGGAGGTCCTTGGGAATGCTAAGAGCGCCGTAGAGCAGAGAAGCCTGTAGACACTTGAAAAGGATCGGCACGGCTGGCTCGTTATACAGTTCGAGAAGCCTTTTCCGAATGTCTGCTTCTCCTCGCACGAGGACCTTCGATCGTGATCCGCCCACGTCGTAGAGACTGTTGACTAGCTGCGTGATGGCAATTTCTTGATGACCGAGCCAGTTCTCTTCGTATAGCTCGGGATGAGCCAGGTTCTCTGTAAGGATAGAATATTGATCGAGATGCGTATCCGTTGGGAGAACTATTTGGGGGACGCCAAGCTTGTAAGGCACCCGTTCAGGCCGGCGGCGGCGCACGACTTCCAGAGGAGGCCTGGAAATGTGTCGAAAAGAAGGCTGCTGCTTTGTCAAATTGTGTTCAAGCGCTTTCGATAGCGCAACACTGCTCGGTAGGTGGATCGAAGTTTTGCTTCCAACACGTGCTCTAAACGTCTTAGCTCTAGTGAGGCTTTCTTGGGGGTCGGAGATAATCCTCTTTCTGGTCCCTGCCACTCTCGAGAGAGAAGCTGCTGTGGGTGCTGTTGCTGCAAGCCGAATTCTCGGACTTCCATGTGGGTCTTCTTCGCAAGTTTGCAGGTCGTTGCATTTGGATTTGTGCTCAGGATACAGCAATTTCCCGGGGGGTACGTTCTCTTTGCCATTGCCCTGCCCACGGACGGCTTTGACGCTGGACGTCTCTTGGGTCGGTCGCGACCTCTGTTGGAGAGGAGCTCGCTTCGGTGCCGCGGCCAACGATTGACGTGGTGCTCTTTTGTGGACTGGCTTGGAAACAGAACAATCTACTTTCTCCTCGGGCAGTGGAAGAAGTGCCAGTCCAACACAGGACAGTCTAGGCTTCACATTTCTGCAATCATGTGTAGGAGCACCAGGGTGTATAGTCATGATTGTGGTGTCCTCCGACGGTATGTAAATGGTTCTTCTTCGCGGATTCTTCTTGATATAATTCTCCTCTTCTTGAGAGTCGTGTCCACGAGTTTTGTTGATACCAGTATTGTCTGAGAAGGAACACTCTCTTCTAACCGACATTGTGGATACTCGCCTCGTTGTGGGTCGTGCAGACTTCGCGTCTTCAACGATGGGGGCGAAGCAGGGTAGCTTTTGCGCCGGCTGCTCCAACATTGTGCTTCGTCTTATGCCTTGCCCATCTGTCGGTATCAACGCGCCTCCTGCAGTGTGCATCCTGGTGCTGCCGATCTGCCCCTCCTCTTGCTTCTCCTGCCTTGTTGATTCTTCTAAACGGTCTTCGTATATCTCAGTCATCGGGTCCCATGCTGTCTTTCGAGAATTTCGAGAAGCAACTCGGGGCCTTCGCGGTCTTGCGTTTTTGAACTCTGCGTGTATCGCTCTTGTGTACTCGATGTTCGCCGTCTCGTCCTGCGGACAGGGGGTCTGGATCGTCGTGTCCTGGTAGTGATCGTAGGTAATGCTGCTGCGCGGATCAAGCGTTTGCGCCGGACAAGGCGTACCGGCTTCGTATCGTCGCATGGCAGTTTGTGTTCCGAGTGGAACGCGTTTGCAATGTTGGCTAAACGACGTGCTTGGACAATTTGGTTGTCGAGTTTTGGGAGGTAAACACGGCGGTTGGCACGGAAAGCGCACTAGCGCGAAGCTCAGACAGAACCCAAAACAGACCTCCACCTTCCCTCTTCCTCTCCCTCTCCCTGATGGAAATCGAGACAGTCCACCTCCAGCACTGACCCATGCACCGTTTGTCAGTAACTCTGCAGACTAGGCGTAGTCGGCTTGGTGCATCTAGAGAACGGTGCTTCTGCGACAACATACGAATTTAGAGCAAAGTCCTTATTCGATTTCAAGCCAGGATGATAAACGTATTGATGTCAAGAAGAGTAGGAACTACAGTGACTGATGTAGCATCTTATACTCCATGAATTGCAAACAGCGTGGGCGACGGACAGGCGCTTCTCCAACGATTGTCCTAAGCTTGTAGGGGGGAACATCGAGTCAAGAAGTGAATAGAAACATTGACCATTAGCGTGCAACCACGGCGGCGTGCGACTGTGAGATGGTATTCATCACGAGGGCACCGATGCCCCGGACTTGTGTATTCACGTCCGTGAAGCCATGTTCGCCAACCCCAGACAAAAGCGTCGGCTTGGCAGTAATGCCCCTGTGCATGTGCCCTCATCTGACTGCAATGCCTTGCCTGCGTTGAGACCGAAACGTGCTTTCACCGTGGTTGGGAATCTCGGGGATGGCAGTCCTGACTATGAAGGAGCCTCTACATTCCTGTGAGCTGACCGACTGTGAAACGATACTCCAGCGAAAGCCAGTAACCGGACTTTCGGACCTGGCGCAGAACACTGGTAGCCACATCTCATGCGCTCATGGCTCTCGCAAGAGACACTTCGGTCCACATTCCGTCTAAGTTTGAGTGCTTACGTTTGTTCGCTCAGGTGTTTCATCTCGACGGTGTAGCATCAGTGTGGTCGTCTTTCGGTCACGGTAGCGTGTGCTGTAACCTCAGTTCGTGTCATCGCTACCATCATGTTCAGACCGGTTCTGACGAATGCTGGACTCTCCACACCCAGTCGGCCTCACATACTGAACGTGGCAGTCCCAAGTCTCGATGTCTATATACGGACTTCTCAGCCATGACTCCAGCTCGTGGAGAAATAGTCGTGCGTAGTCCCGACCTAAGAAGTCCTGCAGCATTGCCTCAGCCTGTCCGCCGCTGCCCTTGATCTCCACTGTCTTGAGGATAGCCACGATGTATTCTAGTAGGAATTCTGCATTGCTGGCCCTGCGCGTCGCTCTTGTACTTGGTGCTTCGCGGCCGCCGCTCGGCTCCGAGTTGAGAAAATCGAAGACTTGGAGTTCCCTCCTGATCCACTTCCGCGCTCGAGACTGAAGTTCTGGGCTAGAGCCGAAGATCTGCGGTGTAAAGTTTTGAAATCGCGAAAGCCGATTTGAACCAACATGGAGCGAATATGTGTTCTCAGCGTATACACGTTTTCGGCGACCTATTGTTGTACCCGGAACAGACGCAGAAGGACTTGATCTGCAGTGGTAGCTTCTTCCAGGTCGTCGAAAACGACCATGATGGTTGCGTGTGGACCTGCTGCTCACCGAAGAAACAGCCGAAGGTGTAGAGGATGGCTTGTCTGTGGTAGATTGAACATTGTAGGTCTTGTAGTCTTCAGGAGATCGCCAGTCGTACTGAACCGCAGTGATTTCGGTATTGCCTTCGTTATGCACCTATCAGCGCGGAAGTCATAGACGTAGTAGAACAGATCTCACATAGAGGGCAGGTTGGTCGCTGTTGACACCAATGTACAAGGCAGAGGAAGTCGAACTTCAGGTGATTGCATGGAACTGCCACTGCCCGCTCTGTTATGCATTCCAGACAGATGACGCAATTGTCCCCGCTCCCCTGGCCATTGAGCGACAGCTCGGTACTCCCATTGTGGTTCGCTGGTTCTGTGATTTCTGTCTTGTTTGTCATATACGCATCTGTTGAAGCGAGGAAGGCGGAAGGCGAACTTATGTGGTGAGAAATAGAACTCAATAAACGGGACTGTCGGTCAAACTCCGGGCGATCCGCGAATGGAGAGGGAGGGTCGCCGCTGCCCTCCAGACAACTTACAGCATGGCGACCAGAAAGTCAGTGCATGATTGAATGTGTTGCGACCGAAACGTTTTCTATTAAGCACACAAAAGATGGCAACTCATACACTAACCGCCTTAAGGAGATGGTCCTGCCACGATGAGGTGAAAGAACTACCAAGTAAGCCTTCCATTTAACATCATATATCTTCTCGCGTATCTGGAGTCAAACTTCTGTGAGAGCACAATAAAACTCAATGAAAATCCGAGGATCACGACGTCCAAATCCACGGTCATGACTGCGACACCCCATTGTCTCTTCCTGTGTACATACATGTTCCCGTATTTCGGTCTTAAAGGCTCCACCTCGTCCATGGAGTTCTCATGAACCTGGAATCTTAGGAGATTGCCGGGTCTCTCTGAAGATCTCTCGGGCCAGGACACACACTCCTGCAAACATCACGAAACATCACGATTTCTTGGCGCTTCGTTATCATTGTAGGTAAGACAATGTTGTGTCTCTAACGGTGACGATCACAGGCGTGCAGCAAATCAAGTACATCCACGTATACGATTTCGATAACACCCGTGGGTACTTCTGACCTTCACGGGCGCTTCGACAAGGCGTCTCGGCTGATTGTCTCCAGTCTTCGCCAGCCCGCTTCCTAATAGGCAGGTTTGGAATGGGCCGACAGTCGGCTATCTTCAATCACCAGATGGGTTTACACACGGTGGATGGTGGCATGATGTGGCTATCTTGGCTTCCACTGGGGAAGGCATGGAAAAGGAAGAGCCGAGAGCGTGGCAGGGCTGGTGGAATGAGACCATCGTACGTGAATCCACGCCTCCTCGAGGATTCTCCAACTGACGTGTCAATAGGTTGAACTTGTTGAGCTCACCATGCAACAAAACGACGCGCTCTGTGTCCTGTTGACTGGTCGCGCAGAAGGGTCGTTCGCTGAGCTCGTCAAGCTGATGGTCAAGAGTAAGAAGTTAGAGTTCGACATGGTGTGCCTCAAGCCTATCGTTGGGCCGGCCAACCAGAAATTCCCTTCTACGATGGCGTTCAAGCAGGCATTCCTGTCCGACCTTGTGCATACATACAAGGATGCAGACGAGATCCGAATATACGAAGACAGACCGAAACAGTAAGTCAGAACATTTGTTCTTGAATCGTCCCACTGCTCACAGCAGCCAGCACCAAAGGCTTCCGTGACTTCTTTACCGATCTCAATCGGAAGCTCTTGTCATCCGCTGCTCCCACACCACGTCAGGCTATTACAGCCGAAGTCGTCCAGGTCGCGGAGGATGCAAAGAGTCTAGATCCAATCACAGAAGTCGCCGAAGTCCAACGAATGATCAACAAGCATAATGTTGCAGTTCGCGGGGGCAACGGACTTGCAGGAGTGCCACCGTGGCAGATAAAACGCACTGTCTTCTACACCGGCTACTTGATCTCACCGGAGGATACAGAGAGGCTTCTAACCCTTGTTAGCTTGCCCCCCAACACTCCGGATGGGGAGGTAAGGTTTCTTGCCAACAACATCCTCATAACGCCACGTCCTGCACCGAAGAGCATACTGGACAAGGTTGGTGGAATTGGTAACAAGGTAACCTGGCGCGTAACAGGTACAGCAGTGTTCGAGGGGAAGCTGTGGGCTGCAAGAGTGCAGCCCGTGTCAGATCTTGCAAGCTATTACTCTGAAAACCCGACGCCGACCATCGTGCTGGCCTTGCGCAGAAACGCCAAACCTATTGATGCGAATCGCATACAAAATTGGCAGCCAGTATCGGAAGACAAGGCCTTCGAGTTTCAGACGACCGTCGGTGAAAAGGTGCTGCTCAGAGTCGAGGCAGAGCAGAGAAATGAAGACGAATGGGAGAGCGCCTTTCCAAACCGTAGTAACCAGCGGAAGCACCCGCGTGAAGAGGACTTCCCACCACTGGGTCCTCCCAGTGGGATTGCGGCACGGCACACTCGGCCACAGGTGATGGCTGGTCAAGGGGTGCAACCCAAGAGCAAAGCCTTTGACAAGACGAGGAATGAAGATCGGTACCGACCTGCTTACGATTCGAGCAGACCCCAGCAGAACAACAACAGGGGCAACTACAGTAACAGTGGTCGTGGTGGTCGTGGCGGCGCGAGAGACGGAACTCACCGAGGTGGAAGAGGCGGCAGAGGCGGTCAGCGAGGAGGCGGCCGTGGACGTGGTAGAGGTGGTCAGGGCTACAGATCACTCGACGACAATGGTGGTGCAGGCTATGGTGGAGGCGGTATGCAATACTGAGGGTTTGGGTCTAATGGAGATGATCTGGTCAATGTCTTAGGAGTTCACGCAAGGTTGTGATGGTACTCGAGACGAGGCTCTCGACAGCGACCTGCATTTGCTTGCTGCGATGGGCTATGTACTTATACTGTGCAGCAGTCTACCAGCACACCTTGCAGCCACTCGACTCTCTTTCGCAGATGTAGCCAGCAGAACGTAGTCAAATGATTGCAACGATACGCTCCAGTTTCATACCGATCACCCCTCCCCTTCCCCTGGAGGCGAGTTCACGTTAGTGCTGACTAATCTCCGGGCTCTTGATCACTGCACGCCTCGACAAGGATCATGGCGTCGGCGTACCTCGATCCACCGCGTACTGACGGAAAAGTAGCTAATTATAATGATTCGCGCATATGCCTCCTCTGCAGCTCGCTGCGGCGTCCCGGAAGCCTTGGGGGCACAGGGGATGTCCCTCAACCCAAGCTGGACTCTCACCTTTGACCTGATTCTCTCCTCACTCACGGTGTACAACTGGAACGCAAGAACGATCTCGACGTCGCGCCGGTCATGTGTTAGGCCACGGCTATTTGAAGCTCTCCGGACTATTACACACTGTTGCTGCCACGGACTGATCTCACACCCTCTACCGCAGCCTAGACAAGTCGCGGACTGAGTTGCAGCGGAGAAGTCGAAAACTGTTGCGACAAGTCCCCACTGACAACCCATCCGATCGAGGTGTTTTGGCGCCATGGTCACCTATCCCATTAATGAGGAGGACGAAGAGTACCATTCCTTCTCCTCCGAAGGCGAGCTCGAAAATGGCCAAGATGAGCTCGAGACTGTGACACTTGAGCACCCTCCGATTCATCCGGTCGCTTGCATGCAAGGCGCCTTTGAGGAGTCAATCATGGACTCGACGGAAGACCCGAACGCGCACCAACCGGACAAAACAAGCCCTGAGATCAAGCGCACGAAACTGCTGAAGGAGGATTACTATGACGAGACCACAACATCAAGATGGAAACACAAAGCCGGTGCTAAGTTTCACACTCTGTGGAAGCTCATGGCCCAGATCGCATTCGGCGTGCATCTGTTGCATCAGCGATTAGCGAAGTCAGACGAGGAAGTCGTCAAAATACTACAGACTCATGTGGACGAGGTCGATGGGTTCCTTGAGAAGACTACTGAAGACTTCGATCTGGCGCTGAAGGACATTGACGAACGGATAAGATACCTTCGGCTGCCACTGGAGCATTTGGACATCTTCGACGCCATGCTTGACGACAAAAACTTCCGGACGTCGATCATAGATGGTAATGACCAAATCGAGCGCATCGTGGACCGCACTGCAAGAGCCATGAACACTGCACTGGTAGACGTGAGCAAGGGGCTAGCAGCAACGGAAGAGCTGCGCAGATACCTTGATAAACTTGGGCCCTACTGGACACAAGGCAGCGAAGAGCTAGCCGCAATTAGTATTGCGATGCAAGGGAACGCGGAAGGCTGGTATAGATGCTTCAGGTCTTTGCAGATGAAGGGCAATCAGCTGGGAGTATCACTAGTTCAGCTCGGAAGCATCGTCGCGGAAATATCGAAACGCGCTGGCACTGCGAGCAGGAGAAATAGGGTACGTCCTTAGCTCCATACGTCGCTCGTATCTAGCGCTTCAAAGCGGTCACTGATCATGCCAATATAGCCTCGAAGCCGTTCAAAGAACCAAATGCAGAACAGACATATTCTTGGATCTTCCAGGATCAATAATCCGCCACCAACATCTCGATTCGCTTCCTCCATACCAGCTGACAAGCCGTTGCCACGAGATCCAGATTTAGTTGGACCGGCGGTGCAGGTAACTTTACCACGCCATGCATCCACAAACCCCGACCGATGGTACGGACAATCACGCAAGCAGCCACGGATTCTGAGAAGTCCTGGGCCAGCCAAAACCCTGGAGCCCCGAGAGGCTCGCAACACCCGGGGCGCGGATACCTCTGAGCTCGCTGAGTTTCTACGACATTCTGGGCCTGCAAACACGGACCATGCTGAAGCTGAAGAGATCCGCCCAACAAGCACATCAGGCCGCAAGAGTCCCATTGATACGCTGAACAAAAGGCTTTCAGTTCACCAGATCAAGGAACCACAGATATCTCCATCGCATGACTCCGCTTACTCTTCCGGTTCCGACAAGCGAGCATCGTCGCCCACAACATCAGCCCGACCTCCCACTCCTCTTGGTTTGTTCCCCAATACACGCCCTCTCACTCCTTACGCAGCGTCTACCAGCAGCAGCCTCAACCAGCCGGTTCCGATACTTAGTGAATCTGTCCAGCGACCCTTGACCTGGCACGACAGGAAAAGGTCGAGCTCGTTCTCAATCAAAAACATCTTCCAGAACAAGCACAAGGGCAAGGGGACTTCTGGCTTGACAAACGGGCATGAGAAGAATGACCGTTACTAAAATCTACACGAACTCATGTGCTGCGTATTGGCGAACTTTTGACTCTTTCTGATACCCTGTGCCACACGCACACTGGTCATTTTGGATCTGGCTTTAGCGGTTGGACCTTTACGTGTAGTAAGCTGCGGCTTGGCCGCTCTCCTTGCGTTGAGACTTTTACATCAACTTGTGATGGTTACCACATTGATGATGAAGCAGAATGATTCTATGAGACCCCGAGATGATCATAAGAGCAGACCACTTTAAGCACTAACTCGAGCATGAAAGACAACGGCACCCCTTCTTGCCTCACCGAGACTCACTCCGACAAGAAGAAGAGGCTCCTTCCTTCTCCCTCCTTATGTTTCCCATATAGAAGTGGCTGTGGCCTTCTTTGGTCGTGTCGTGTTCTGTTCCCACCTTCTGTTCCAACCGTGCTCAATTCGGAAGGCGGAACTAGCCATGATTCCCACCCTACCTCATGCCTCTCTCTTCCTTTAACAGTTCGGCACCTCCGGTCTCTCTTCTACTGCACTATCAACAACACCTTGGATAGCAGAGTTGTCCAAGAACAGGCCACAGAGGCTGCACAATGCCTCTCACCGAGCGTGATCCCAATACCAACGGGCGGGCCAGCAGGGCATCGAATCT
Organism: Cryomyces minteri; assembly: GCA_005059845.1. NCBI lineage: Eukaryota > Fungi > Ascomycota > Dothideomycetes > Cryomyces > Cryomyces minteri. Next base: position 27,417 of record NAJN01000119.1, read on the forward strand.
GTCGGCTACTTCCAAGTCTGGAATCTCCGGAACCGATGCAGCCAAACCAGATATGTTCCCCGCCGCTCCCAGCGTGCTCAGCATGCTCAAGACTTCGACTGAAACCGGGGACATTGGTTCGTTGTCTTTCAATAACTCCCGCATGCCAACGATACCCCGTGCCTCTCACCAGCGGCGCAGCAACATGTCTCGTATGTCAGGCTCCTCACACCACAGCTACGCCGGCTCTCAGGTCTCCAAGCGAGGTTCGAATCGTAATGGATGGGACTCATCTTCGATTGGACCTCGAGGCTCTATGGGGAGCTTCCAAACAGCACCACTATATCTCCCCGACACAGTGTCTCCAACACTGGTCAATGTCTCGGGGGCACTATCGCAAATGCCGCATAGCCTTCTCGTCAGGGACGGTCGATCTTATTCGATGACAAACGCACCCCAACCGCCATATGGGCTTTCGAACCACCGTTCGCTCACAAGTCTCCGGAGTCAGGGAGCTCCAGTTCAAACGCAACGATCTCCACATGTCTATCACACACGGCTCAAACGGCCTGGATATCGCCCTTCATCCCCTGCTCTGAGCGACTTCTCCGGCTCTCAGCGACCGAGACATCACAGTTCCCACCTTCCGTCCGTGAGGAGTGACTTCGCCGGCGCTCCACCTAGACCATCACAACGTCAGGGGCAAGGCTCTACACTGCAACCTTATTCAACGTCTCTTATAGTTCCATACCGCCCCAACAACTTCGGGCACCAACATGGTCCAGTGGAGTTAAATGCACTGCCGGGATCTTTACGAACCATTCGGACCATCACACCTAATACTGATGCCGCAACCCAGTCGTCGGATTCGCCTTCTTCGGCACCGCCCACTCCAAAGGATGGCATCCAAGACAACATCGCGGTCAGTGTTGCGGCATCTGAGGCGCCCGCGTTATACTATGACTATCCTGAGCAGTACGAAAAATTTGTCCACAACACGCCTGAACCTCTTCAGACATCGATGGGTTTTGTACAACGAATCAAGACCATCTTGGAGGAACGAGCGGCGACTGAGGACACAGCAACCCGGTCGCAGCCTCATGTGGCGTCTGACGTTGCCAACGTCGCAGATGATTCCGACGCACCGGGCGTTTCAGATGGTGTCCAGCCGGCACTGTCAGAAATGGCTGAACTTCCAGCGTCGCCAGTCGTCAAACGCATAACAAGAGCTCTGATTACTGCAGTCACGAGCCCGTCATCGGAGAAAAACGAAAGTTCAACAGACGATATCATGATCACCAACATCGAGGTAAAGGTCGGGGTGACACCGAGTGAAGATTCTACGACCTCAATGCTCTCTGAACAGTCATCAGATGTAGCTGGAGCTGCTTCGTCAGAAGAATTTGCCAAGCGCCTAAGCACTCTCTCCGATGCCACAACCACTATATCTATGATCGGTTTACCCACCAATGGAGTTGATCATGCCTTGGGGTTATCCGTTCCTGGCTCTGCCAGTACCGAAAACTCCCAAAAGGTCGACGCCGTTGAAGAAGCGCAGAACGCCCAGAGTTCCGCAGATCCCATCAGTCTAATACAGGTAGGAGACGATACAACTAGGCGCTCCGTTGTCAGCTCCTTACCAGACGAGCCGACCTTTGACGTAGACGAACCCGTGGAGCCGCAGTTCGCTCCAGGAGCTTTGCTAGAAGATCCTCTGTCGACTCGTGCCTCGAAACCACCACTGGCAATACATCCTCTTCCATTGGGCTCTGGCATGGTGGCCCTCTCTTCCTTCCCTGTGCCACCGGGGCAAAGACATTCGAGTGACATGACGATCTCTTCAGAAGGTGTGACCGACCTGGCTGTGCGGTTCTCAGTCCCACAACACACTGGTGCGGGAAAGCCTCAGCTCGTTACCATCTCCGCGGAGGATACCAGTAATCAATCAAGCGGTGCGGAGCACAAGCTCGTGGAGACGTCCAATCCTCTCCTTCCCAAAATCACTCTCATCCAGCCAGATCTCGTCGCACCGCCTCCAAGATCATACTCAGATAGTCATGACAATCAGGTTACAATCAATCCTCGACTTAGTGTCCGCAAGTCTTCAGCCCGTCGTCTACCCGATGTGGAGGAACCTGAGAGCACTGCCTCCAGATTGTCCCGTGACGGAACAACCACAGACCTCCGCTTTTCTTCTTTGAAATACCCATCTGCATATTTGCCTGGATTGAAGGAGGAGACACAAGATGATGTCAGTACTACAGACTTGAGAATCTCTTCGTACAACTTTCCGGTACCTCGCTCTTCTACACTCAAAGCTCTTCAGCAACGGGCAAAACAAATTAGGGACTCTCCGTCTCATGTCGGTCCGCCGAAGCATAGCTCCTCGCGTCCGCTGGGAGAGATTCGCGATCTGCCGTCCTTGAACTTCAGCCGCATGGACCTCATTACTAAACTGAACGATGCGCTCGAAGCTCGGTCTTCCCGTTCACTTGACGGCGTAAGACCGAGATCATTCTCAGGCATCCATTCTCCTGTGCCGGAGCGTCCTGCATTATCTGATCTGGTGCGAGAGAGGTACAAGAGCTTCTTTGCTAAGGAGAAGGATTTTGAGCTTCCAGTAGCAGATAACGTCGAGGAGGGTGGCGCACAGAAAAGGGACTTGGAAGACAGAAACGCAGAGCAAGACGAGGAGAAGGACGCTGAGGCAATACTCGACCCTACTAGACGGCCGCTATCTCCAGAAGACTTCATCACTGTCATAACGGAGGTCAATCGCCTGTCAGTACCGTCCGTTAACGGGCTCACAGAACGTCTGTCTGAACTCCTTCCCTCCCTCAAAAGATATCATTCGGAAGAGTATCTCTCGGACGACGAGACTGTTCAATCAACTATCGAAACTATACATGGCCTCGGCAGAGTCAGACCTCGCACGATGATGACCGTACGTTCCTCCGGTGGACTTCGACAACTGGCGGCTACGGCGGATTTGATCGTGATGAATGGCACGACTTCTCGCGATTCTACATTCAAGGACGCTCAGGATCCTCGCTTGATGAAGGAGCTGCCCCCGTTACCAAACAATGCCGATCAAATGTCTGTTTCAGATTCCCGGAACCGCGAGTCCACCTATGGGATCCCAAAAGGTGGTACTCCAGTGGCAGAGCTCGAAGCCCCAGCTCCTGCTCTCGTCCGTGTGCGGTCACTTGCCGCCGATGGAATTGCGGACTTGAAGTTATCCGCAAGAGACAGCAAGCTGATGAGCAGCTCCAAACGGTCGTTGATTGATTCCTCGCCAGACGCGCGGCCGTGGAATCTGGATGCAAACTATCCTTGGGCGGACACGACGCCTACCATCGAAATCAGCATGCCTGCACCAGCCCACTACCGAGACTCTTCAGATCCGACACAAAGATCGAAAGGTGCGACCCACAACCCAGACAGGTCCAATGCGCCAAGCTCTTCTGGTTCTGCGCCGGATCTTACTTCGTCGACTGACGGTACGTTTTCACACGCTCGTAAAACCAGCAAGAAGAGCGTCCTGGGCTCCATCAAGCGCAAAGTCGGGCTTCGTACAGATCTGGATAATAGTGGTTTTGCGACTGGTCCTGATATCCTTCGTCCCGACGATCGAGCCGTTGAGCCTGGAGACCGCTACCCTACCACTGGTCTAACTCCACCATCTGCATTAAATCTTGCGGAAGTGCGAAGCTTCTTCTCAGACGACAGTTCGCAGACCGAGCGTGGGGGAAGCTTTCGCAAGCGTTTGACACATCTCAGGACAAGGTTGCCGCCCATCTCGAGGGTTTACTCTGCAGACAATGGAAGCCTTCTCAGGGCAGCCAACGGCTCTGCGTTCGGGGACTCGAGGATCGGGGCCAATTCGAGTGCCCACACTTACGACGGGACCATGGGAATGTCGAAGTGTGAGTTCAGAGCTAAGAAAGTTGTGGAGAAGATCAAGCACCTGTGGTTCCGCAGTGGGGAGCTTCTACGCACCTTGAGCGGCCGAAGCCAGGCTCACACTAGGAGGTCTGAACCTAATGCATGGTTGGAGGACAGTGATATGTACTCAGGAGTTTGAGTGCGCCGATCAGACGATTTCTTGAGCCTTCTCTCTTGTCCATCGTCGCTACACCACCTTTTCCTATTGCTGCTTTCTCTTCCAAGACGTTATACCTCGTGGTTTGCATTCGTTGAGCGCCAAACTGGATATTGCCTAGCTCGGTATGGCTGCGGGCCGGTCCGCCCGGTTCGCTCGTCCGCTACTGGCCGGTAGCACCCCAGGGTGGGTCATGCTTTTACTGTACAACCATAAGCTCCTGTGTCGCTCTCGCTTTGTTGTGTTGCTTCTCCGTGTGTTCGGTTTCACCGGTTGACTTCTGAGCTTATGGTATTCAGAGTTCTACCCGATGACGTTGACATGTCATTTGTCTGGTAACTATGTATGTATAACCTTCGTCCACACGTGTAATAAATAGAAAGCTCGCCGTTATCCTCGACGTGATTCCACACATCGACTGAGCAGCGATTTTTTTGATACAAGCCCAACTGCAAACCGTCTACGTTGCTGGATCACTGCCTTACAACGACCAAACGCACACACGTATCGATTTCTATATTCAACGACCTGGACCTTGCCTAGCAACATCGCCGTCGGAGCTACTTCTTGGCCTCTAAGGCCCGCATCACCCAGAACAGCGACGCAATCGTGTATGTACCAGACTGCAACAGCCGTCGGCGAGCACAAGTCCAGGACGAGAAAACGCTTGGCACACATACTGATAAGAGTGATCGTAGGCATCGAACCTCGACGGCAACGAAGTACAAGACCCTCTAAGCATACAATCTTCGTCTCCATCGCTCAACTCGACAACAGCGTCGACATCAGCAGAACGGTTGAGACAAGCTCGGCGGCAAGAACGACTTCTATCGTCTCAACGTTACGCAACTGCAACAGCGTAAAGGAATAAACGACCCTATCGTTCGCAAGAAACCGATCGACGCAATGGGAAAATCTGCATTTCACTGTCTCCGCGACCGCCTGGCTGCTAAATGCAGACTATTCTCGTGCTTCAAGAGACTCCTACGTCGTCGTTCAAGCGATGTGGGAGATCTTGAGCCACTCGCACACTCCGTGGCCATGGAAGGGAAGGACTCCTCGGTAGAAGTCTCGGAGAAGTCGTAGGCACAGACGGATCACTCGGTGGAAGTTTCGGAGAAGACGCAGGCAAACACAGATGTGAATGCACTGATTGAGTCTGAGTGTGCATCCAATCGCGCGCTCTCTGAACTACCAACTGCATGCGACAATACTCCTCGGTCATCGTTGACGCTTGAGAGATACGACGCGCCGATGATGAAAACTCAGGTCCCCTTCGTTACGTGCGACATGTATTTCGAGAGGTGCTTGGGGGCCAGATTGGGATACGACCATGTGTCCATTTGCACCTGCACCAAGCCTCTGTCTGATGAGTCTGCTTCTAGACAAGGTTTTGCAGATGACAAGAGGAGCTTTGTTTTCGGAAAGCCGATTGGGGGTATGATGGGTCGTTCCCTCGGCTCAACCTCAAAGATGACTCGCTCGAAACCTTTTGCTCAGGAGGACCAGCCGTCACCCAGCGTGTCTTTGGCAATAGAGTCCGACGGCGCGCCGCTCGGAAGCTCTAGTACTTGGACGGCGGCCGCCAGCCGGAATGATTCGCTCTTCGAGGACAGAGCTATGGTCCCCGACTGGCAGATCGAATCTTACCGCTGTCTCATAGAACAATTGCCAATTCGGCAATGCGACCAGAGTTCTGTCGCCATCTAGCGTTGTCGCGCCAGTGTAGGATTGGATTTCAGAAGACCGCGCCACCGATGATGAAGACGCGCTCCTCTTCTCGACGAACCCACTGTACGATCTTGTTGGCGCTTTGGGCAAGTGCATCCCGCGTTGCGTGCGGGCTAGCGACGCAATATAGCTCGAAAAGAGGTGTGGTCCAGGCAAGGGAGATCGCGTCACGGCTGATGCAGTGATGGACTTTGAGATGCGCGTTTTTCATGTGCACGCTGTCGTGCAGGACATGATACAAAGACATCAGCCTACGTAACATTAGTCGCTGCTGTCGACGTTTTTAGGTAGAATAGGGATCATGGAGGCTCTTCTCAACGTACTTTCGCTTTGCTATAAGTGTGCTGAAGTGAGAACCTAAAGACGGCATCGTGAATTGGACGTTGCTGCGTGACTTGTAAAGAAAATGGCGAAGTACAGTGCCTGGCACGATGTCGGAGCAGGAAGGACGGCCTTTCCGTACGGCTGCTTTGATAGTCTCCATGCTGCCATTCTTTTCAAGTTGCTGCGACGTGATCAGCAATAGTACACACTTCTGTTGAAACACACCTACCTCGACCAGCTCATCTCGCATCTGTCGTAGCTCAAAGAAGCCTTCCTTGTTTGCACTGATGAGCAGTATAGCCACCTCGTTCTCTTTGCCGGTGGATGCTCCAGGTCTCTCCGTGGCTTTGCTGCTGGATCCGCTTACGCTCAAAAAGCTGACATACATGTATAAGTACCCGGTGTTGTTGAATCCGGGTAGACAGAGCGGAATCCAGTTTTCCCCTCCTCCAGTCTTGACACTGTCCGCTTCAAAAAGCATATTGAAGATGAGTTGAAGGTCACCAGGGTGCAGTGAGTGCTTTTTGGGTCTCACGACACTAACAAGCCTTCCACCCGCCACAATCAAACCATACAGTAGACTCTGCGATCGACTCTTTGAAAGAGTATCGTTGACCAGCTGGCGATGGGACTTTCGTAACTTGAGACACTCCAGTGCTGATAAAAGAGTAGACGGTGACCCGCGCGTGAAGCCATCAGCGAGGGCAGAAAGCAGTATCTCGGTGCCTTGGAGTGGTCTCCTCAAGTCGGTTGATGGCCTGCTTGAGAACATACGTTGCATGTTGGGCAACGTCAGTGTAGACAGGATCTGCATGTACAAGGCTTCGAGTTGAGCGCGAAGCTGTGCATCACTCTCCTGGAGACGGCTAATGGCGACAAGATTCAACGGACCTTTAGACATAATGACGAAGCGGGAATCAGCCGCAGTGAATCCTTTTAGTCCATCGCTGGCTCCCTGATAAAAGGATATGATTGTCTGAATAATTCCAATGTAGTTAGATATTACTTGATCGTCCCCATGACGACTCCAGATCGGTTTCCCTGCCGAAGAGAGAATGAGGAAGTGTTTCAGCTTTGACTTGAATTGGTTGACGAGGAACTCTATACGCAATGTGAAACGTCAGCACCAATCCGATGGCTATGCAAAGTGGCTAACCTTCGTTCGAGCCGTCGGACCTGAACTCTTCTAATTCGTCAAATTCATGGTAGAACTCAACGTCGAATTTTTCGTCTTCCAGCGATAAGTTTTCGAAAGGGTTAGGTTTGTCCAGCTGTGCATTGAGCATCCGCCATGCTGGACTGGCAGGATCTGCAGATACCTGACCTAACAAGCTCTCAACATCGGCGCGAGCATCAAGGGTAGTCGCATAGCTCTTGACGCTGGCGCTTTCGTCGCCCTCGCTGTTGTTCCGACTCACGAAGTGGCTTGGGTGAGAAGAGCCCCGGCGTCCGGATCTGGCGCCGTCAACGGCACCTGGTGATTGGGCTCCGATGACATCTCCAGGACCTCGAGGATGTACGTCTGTTAAGGATAAGGCTGTTGTAGCCTTGGACTGCAGCGGCGGTCTGCCGATCGTCTTCGGCCGATGCAATGAGTTATAAGTACTTGCTGGCCCATGGTCCAAAATGTTATCTTTTTTGGGCCTTGGAGGCAGCGGCGGAGGAGTCAGCTCGCGAGACAGCTCAAGACCATCCTGGGAGCTCTCTCGATCGCGGCCTTGATCACAGTGTACTGAAGAAGGTTTGGAACCCTCTCCACCAGCACTCCCGACTTCCCTGACTGATGGCATGGCAAGGTCGGCAGCATTTGAAGCTGCTTCCCCTCTAGGTGATCGTTCTTCGACATCCTGAGCATCTTTGGCCATCTCAGAATACCAAACCGTCGTCAGCTCTTCTCGGGATCACCTTCCATGGATTCTCACAAACGTTGTGATTGAAATGTCAAACGGAAAGTGACACGTGAAGCTTGGTATGCTTGTAACTTATTCAAACACAGCAAACATTCGTTAGTTTCATTAATACGTCTCCTTTCTGACGAGACGCGCGAGCGGTATGTTCCTTAGTGTTATTTTCGCGGTTTCAAAGGTTCGTCACTAACGTGTTATGGACGCGCTTGTTCGGCCGCTTACAAAACGATGTCTAAGTTATCTGGCATCAACAAACCCTTGAATCACTCATGTAGAGACGCGATAGGAAGCCCGCCCAGCATCATTTCGATACTCTGCTAAGGACGGGCATGTCTCTTGAGCCTGCGGGCAGTCGGCGGTCATTCTCGCCTGCCAGCTCAGGCCGGTCCTCTCCTGTCCCCCAGACGCCTCGACGGCCTATCGAGGACGGTATGTACGTTCAAACACACTCGAAAGAAATACTTCTAGCGCTTACATCTCAAAGGTTTGTACAAGAAGGACAAGAACTTCCGGCGGTACGCGTCTGGAGTGGAGCGAGCTCTGTCGCTCTTCGACACGGCGCAGCAAGAATGGGCTGATTATATCTCCTTCCTGGGTC
>NAJN01001190.1:0-13250 GCA_005059845.1 Cryomyces minteri
AGAGTCTCTTCAAGTAGCTGCCAGTCGTTGTAGGAAAGAGCCCACTGAGCACATTCGGGGTTGTTGGTAGTGAAGTAGTTGACGGTCACTCTTGTTGCGATCCCACGCTTGATCATGATATACCAGCTGTTCCACCGTGTGTTGTTTGGAAGTATAGGAGTGAGGTTGGCCATTGAAACGAACTCGGCAAAGACCTTGGTAGTACCCCTGATCCATGTGAAGATCTCCTTGAGGTTCTGTATAGCCTTCTGCCCCGACCAACCACCCTTCTTATTGCTTGATAGCACTGCTTCTTGGGGTGGAACGTTCCTCTCCTTGGACTGCTTGATAACCTCATCAACTGCCTTCTTGTTAGCTACGCTCATGAAGGCCTGCATAGCCAAGTTGACACAATGGCCATTGCAGCGCACTCTATGTTGCACTGCATCCCATAGAACCGGTGGATCCAGAGCCACTAGTTCCTCGGAGATAGCAGCCATCATAGTGTCATTGGCTGAGGCGTTATCGCTGGTAATGTAGCCAAGCTTATGCTGGATCTGGTACCATTGAACTGTCTCTAGAAAGCGAGGTGCAGTAAGCGCACCTGCATGCCCGTTTGGAAGGGCAACAAAACAAAGAAGGGCTTTAGAGAGTCTTCCCTCTGAGTTTACAAAGCGAGCATTGATAGCAAGGAACTCATGGTGATTTGGTGCTGTCCAGGTATCCAGGTTGAAGTGTACAAGAGACTGTGCCTGCTGGAGAACAACCCTCAACTGTTGCTTCTGTAAAACAAACTCGCTTTTGATGGTCTTCCTAACAGAGTTGTGTGACCTTGGGAGGACGTCCGTGGCTACTGGGTTGAAGCAAGCAACAAGCTCATGGATCTCTGACCATTCAACGGAGTTGAAGGGTAGATTGTGGCGTATGATGAGCCTGTATAAGACATCCCTAGCAGCGTGTGGATCCACGATGTTTTGAAGGCTGATCTGGAGATCTCTCTCTTTCTGAGCCTCGTCAAGTCCAGCCTCCCTAACAAGCTCTCTAGCCCTTTCAAAGCCAGCTGCTACTGTCCCCTTGCCTGTAGTCCTCTTCTCACTTTCCAGCCGGATTCTGTGCTGCTTGGTAAGGTGGGACCGGACGTTCCCAGGGTTGGGGCTGCTGTAGGACGAGCAGCGGCTACAGTACCAGAGTTTTTGGCGATGGGAGTTGTGTGTAGGCTCGTCAAGAAGAGGAGGACGTCCATAGGTATTGAGTTCTTCGCGCTCCTCTGTTAGCGTGGGTAGGCCACGCTTACGACGGTGATCTTGTTCTGAGACGATAGATGCAGCGGTATCCCTAGCCTCATCGACTTCGGGCACGTCAGACTCAGAATCAATAGATATAGGGTGGATTTGAGTGCTTCCAAAGCTGGAAGACGCGATAGTGGTTTGGGTAAGCTGGCTAGAACGCGTTGGACGCATTGCGACGATAGGGACATGGTATGTCGGCGTAGTGTTGATAGCATTGTTAGTAGTATAACAGCATCTGCAGATCTGTAAGATTTTAGAAGTTCTTCGTCCACGTAATTAACGTTAGCCCTACGGTATCTGGAACGAGCCCTCTAATCACTAGCGCTATCTCTAGCCGCTCGGAGCGGCCTTGGACTTTCCATCTATCTGACCTACTGTGTATTTATGCTACATTGCTACATTTGCTACATTACATTAAGCCCCATGTAAATGTAAACGTAACAGGGTCCATGTAAATGTAGCACTTACATCTGCTACATCGATGTAATGTAATGCCAACACTGGTGAGGGGAGGCGGCCATGGCCCTCGACCGCCGGTGCGGCATGGCTGGGCCGTCCTATCCCGCTAGAAGCTGGGTTGGCAGTGTCTGATCGCGCAGTACAGTAGATGCGTATGAATTGCTCAGCTAGTAACTTCGTCTCTGATTTGTAAATGTCGTCTTGGCAGCAGTGTGGCCAACAGTCACCGTCGCTAGGAACCAAGTGGTTGTGATCAACGTAGTTTTACCGGCGTGCTTGGGTCATTGAGCGCTTAAAGCGCCACACAAGGAAGTGAGCCTGAGATCCTCATCCGAATTTCGGTGGGGATCCGTGCGCTAAGGTACCACGGACGCGCATATACTCGAAGCGGAACAACCTTCTTCCGCGCTACAGCGGGAATCGCCGACAAGTCACTTAGTCAGGTTACTGCATGAACCACCTCCAGGAACGAACCCCAGCACCAGGACCAGCAACACCGGGCGCACTTCTGAAAGCGACAAACCTTCCCTTTGCGGCGCACCGACATGTCCCAAGTGGCATTGTCCGCCGTCAAGGAATTCATCCCAGTCGTCGACGCTGCTGCATCCTCGCCAACCGACAGCGGCGTCGAGCCCCGACTGCCTCCCTCACCTCCCTTGTCGAGCAGTCCAGTCTCTATCGCGAATAGGCAGTGGTCCGAGGCAGTGTCGAAGCTGCTACGGCTCCTTCGATCTCTAAGGGACGGGATTTGGACTGAGCAGCTACCGTGGGACACACACCCTTTGTTGAGGGAGGAGTACACAGAACTCTGGGAGCGGCTGGAGGAGGACGAAGACTTGAGGACCTGGGTGGAACACAAGTTGAGGTGCGTTGAAGCTCGTTTCTGGGGGAGCGGATGCGCGACTCGTTCAGGGCATGATGACGAGGAGCACTGAGTCCGCTATACACTTCGCGCCTTTTGCGTCCGTCAACTGGGAGACCCTACACTGCTCTCGGTGTCTTTTTTGCTCTCTAGTACCTTGTGCTACCATTGGTATCAATATAGCTGACCACAGTCCCGGCTGCTTCCAGATACGACTACGACTACGACACGCAGCACTTCATCATCCGTATGCCCACTCGACTCCATGAGAAATTCATTGTCCGGGTCGTCGCGCGGCTGAGAACGCAGCTCGACGCACTTGCAAGCACCAATGCCGAGCTCCGCAAAGTCATCGACGCAATTCACGAAGAAGGATCCTGGACTGTACCACTCGGAAGCACTGCGGAAAGCCTACCAGATCAGGAGAGCGAGAGAAAGGACAGTCTTTCACGGAAATCACCGGACTACATTTTTGCGTACAAAGGCGCACGGTGGCCCTCGCTCGTGCTGGAGGTCTCGTACTCGCAGAAGCGCAAAGATCTGGACGAGCTCGCGTACAGTTACATCAGAGGATCTGGAGGCAGCATCAAAGCGGTGGTCGGGCTGGACGTTGAATATACGCAGCCTAGGAAACCGGCCAAAAGCAAGGAGGCGACTGTGAGTGTGTGGAGGTACCGGGTTGAACAGGACGATGAGAGAGAGGAGGTGGGGAACTGTGTTCAAGACGCCAAGGATGATGTATGTGGACGACGAGATACCCAGTTCCCAAAGAAGGGTTCTGTACCACTTCACACGCATAGCTGACTTCGCTAAACCAAACAGACCTTCCGTTCCAACGATGGCGACGCCCTACAAGGCAGCTTAGCCTTCACGCTCGCCGACTTCCTCCCTTCAGGTATCCTGCGAACCCTACCCACCGCAGACCACGACCTTCCTATTACCATCCCCTTCTCACACCTCACTGCCGACCTCGCCGAAGCCGAAGCAGCACTGGCCGCGACCCGCAGCCGGACAGGCCTGAGCAACACGCCGCCCAAGAAATGGGCCAAGCGAGAGCGGGAGACAGATGAGGAGTTGGACACCCAGCGCGAGCGCAAGTACAAAGCGCTGGAGGACGTTGAGGAGCGTAAGGCAGCGCAGGAAGATGCGGACTATGCGCCTTTCGGCCAGGGACATGGGACGGTACAGCCGGTTGAGGGCGAGGTTGAGGGCCCCAGGCGGATGGCTGTGCTGAGGCGGAGTATCCGGCGGAGCAGAGCGCAAGAGGAGGGCTAAGTGTGGACGAGACTGCGTTTGATCGCGTCGTCTCATCCCATCTTATCTAGCTGCCTGCACACGATGAGAGAATGAGCGCCATCTCCACGCGAGGGAGCACAGCGATGCGGTTGGATGCGAAGGGAGCCGCACTGCCTGCGAGCTCGCCACCCTCATCCTCATCTGGCTGCCTGGACTGCAAGCAAAGACGAGCGCCACTGCTCAGCAGGACCATTCCTACAAGCAGTGATGTCGATAGGTGTTTGAAGTTGAAGTAGGGCCTGACTTCAACTTCAACGTCAATTCAATGTCGCAGTACTCAAATTCAACGCTAGATTCAAAGATGCTGCTACTAGGGCTATGGCGGCCACATACCCCGTTAAGGTGGTGAACGGCCTAATTGATTACTACTACTACTACTACTACTACTACTAGGGCTATGGTATAGCCGTGTCTACGTGCTTGGTGAGGGTGTTGTTGGTGTTGTATACGTATCCATCTCTTCCATGTCGCTGTCGCTGTCGCCGTTGCTGCCTAAGTCACTCCTGTTATCGTTGGCCAGACTATTGCGTATCCAATGCTTTAAACACTCTGTCTGCTCAACACCCTTGCCACCAAGCCGTAGTCTCTCCCATGATACTGTGCGGCGTGCGCCACTAAACACACGCTCAGATTCAGCGCTCATTGCAAGCGCAGCAAGGGTCTCAATTGCCATGCGTGAGAGGCGTGGATACGTGCATTGCTGCGTCTGTTCGAGCCACCAAGCGATTGATGACTCTACAGGTATCTGCTCTCCGTTGATGAAGGGTTCGAACTCGTCCTCACTACTTAACAGCAGTTGGCGATTAAGCCGTTGTCTGTACTGCTGAAATGACGTAGGCTCGGTTGTGCGTGGTTCAAACAAGTTCCCGGTGGTGGGGTAATCTACAATTCAACCACGACCATTCAATAAATTACTGCGCAACAACTATGAGGGTTGGTGATTCAGGACCTAGACGTAGCATCGATATATACGTAGAGGTGAATTATGCTTCTTCACAACTGTCCCTAGTACTTCGTGTGCCACCCTTTTGCAGTAATTACTGCTTCGCACCGGTCTTTCATACTCTTCCCGAGCGAGTCGAATAACTCATCCGATATGTGAGGCCACGCTTCTTGTAGGGCATATTCGAGGTCTTCGCGTACAGTCTGGTTCTTAGGGCCGCATTCGATATCGGGACATACGTGATGAACGAGTCGTTTGAGGTGAATCCACGCGTGTTCAATAGGGATCATATTGGGAACCTTCCTTGGTAGCTCCGCTCTCGACGGCGCCAGTGCTTGTTTCCGTATCAAACACTTGCTCGACCACTGATTTGGAGGGAGAATTCAAGTGTGGGGGTGATGGGTGGACTGAAGAACAGACACCGCCTGCTCATTCGGAATGGCTCCGCCACGAGCGTTCCCGCGTCCTCCAGCATCAGCCAGAGCGACGGCGCCCTTCCTGCCGCACGCCTCGGCAGAAGCCTTCGAGTCTTGCCAAGGCGAGCGAGAGAGACACGGCAGCGGATATCGCTGCTTATCGCGAACCCGGCGAAGGTCAGCCAGCGCGCTCCCGACACCATTGCTGCCCACCGTGTCGAAGCGCAGGCAGAGCAGTCTCAGCCCAACAGCGACATCGACCACCTCCGGGTTGGCTCGCCCGACCTGCCCAAGCAGCCTCTCGTGACCGTCGAGAAACCCACGCCAGAGACTTCCCCCGGGCCGCGCAGAGGAGTCGACTCCATTGTCGAGGAGCACCTCGTCGGAGAACAGGAACGACCGTTGTCGCCAGGACACGACCGACGCAGAACACTGTAAGGAGGCCGTCCCTAGTAGCCGATTCGAATGCTCGGGTCATTAGGACGTTGCTCGACCCTGAACGGCGCCCTCTGTCGCCCAGCAGCGAGCAGGGCTACTCCTCGGTGGCTCCTCCCACCAACATCGCCAGTATGCCGCATCGGAAGATATAGGTCAAGCGGCCGGGAGCGTCGGCAACGTTAGTGCAGATATGTGAGGACGGCCTGGTCGACGATGTCCGGGACGTGATCCTGAAGAGATACGCCAACTCCCTGGGCCGCAGCCTCGACTCACCAGACGTCATGTTACGGATGTTATCACGGCTCGAGCACCAGAGGACTACGGAGCGGACACTGGGCCCGGAGGAAGAGATGTGCAGGACGCTCGACGCCTACTTTCCCGGCGGCCAGACTGTCGACGAAGCTCTCCTCATCGACGTGCTCCAGCGCAGGTCAACCTTCAAGCCATCCCCTCGAGCAGCGAACCACACGTCCTATCACAACCTCGACGACTATCGGCCGGTGGAGAACGGCACGGGTTACTACCCGCTAATGCCCGCCGTTGTCCCTCCTTCCGCTCCTCTGACCTCCGCGTCCCACGACAGCTGCACCTCCTACCACCTCTTACAGCCAGACCATCAGCGTTCCATGTCCATCACGACCACAGGCCAAGTGCCTCCGCTTCCCTTTCTCGGCGATCGCTTATATCAACATCGACCCAAATACCAATGCCAGCACACCTCGGCTCCGACCATACTTGCTCACCCCTCCCACAACAACGCAAACGCCATTCAGATCGGCGGATCAGGCAGCTCCACACACCCGGCAAGCACGACCGCGTCTAGGCTCCAGCGCATCTGACTCGAAACACATCAATGGCGTTCCCCCGGCACCACCAATGCCCACGCCGCCTGCACCCGAAGCAGCGCCCACGAAAAGCAAAGGCGCCTCCACACCCCCGCCATCTCGAGTCAGCAGCCCTCGACCTACAAGCCGCACCAGGAGCGGCAGCCGAAGACAGCAACCACTCTCAAGACCGTCCGACGATGGCCCCTCGAACCCCTCCCTCCCCTCCTCCCTCCTCGGCGGCTCCGTCCCGCCCATCAACGTCCTCATTGTGGAAGATAACGTCATCAATCTCAAGTTGCTGGAAGCTTTCATGGAGAGGTTAAAAGTACGATGGCAGACTGCCATGAACGGACAAGTGGTTGTGCGGAATTGGCGGGAGGGCGGCTTTCACCTGGTGCTGATGGATATCCAACTTCCCATCATGTCGGGACTGGAAGCTACGAAGGAGATCCGCAGATTAGAGAGGGTGAACGAGCTTGGTTTGTTCAACAACGTCTCGTCGGCGGCGGTCGCGACGACCGAGAAGAAGGTTGATTGGCGTGGACGGGATGATGGTGGATGGAGACGGAGAGGACGGGAAGGGAGAGCTGGGCGAGGAGGGCAAACTGCAGGAAAACGCGGGCTTGTTCAAGAGTCCGGTCATCATCGTTGCGTTGACGGCGAGCTCTCTGCAGAGTGATAGGCACGAGGTGCTGGCGGTTGGGTGCAATGATTTCCTGACCAAGGTGTGTTTTCACCCGGTTTCTTCTCCTGCTTCTACAACTTTATGCACTTTTGCCTTCACTTCTCTGCTTCACTCCTTGTGTACCTCGGGATCACGGCTGACAGCATGGCCCCATAGCCCGTCAGCTTTGTTTGGCTCGAGCGCAAAGTCAAGGAGTGGGGCTGCATGCAAGCGCTCATCGACTTCGACGGCTGGCGCAAGTGGAAGGACTTCGCGGCGCAGAACGGTCAGCCGGACAACAAACCCACTGCCAAGGGCAAGGAGCAGAACAAGACGATTAAGGATGGTGGCGTGAGGGCGTCACTGGCAGGCAAGAAGGAGGGGACGAGGATCGGTGGTGGGGAGGTTGCCAATGCCTAGCGTGTCGGTGCAGGTCCGAGCTGACGAGTGTTTGGTGGATTGAAGAGAGGCGAGGGGTTAGGTAGTATAGGAACGGTTTGGGGTGTTCCTGAGTTTGATGTGAACAGCGTGGGCTTTTTGCATCATGTCTGGCAGATCGCGGTTCGCTGGGGTGATGGTTGGTAAGATATGCGGAGGGAGGAAGTCTGGGCGCGTGAGGGCTAAGTCGCATTGGACAGAGCCGCCATCGTCGGAGCGGAAGGGCTGTTGCGACGAAGTCAGCAATACGTACGAAACATTGGAGTCCTCTCGACATTCTTGGAAGCCTACGCACCTCATTCTTGACTTCTCGAGTACGAGTACAATCTGAGATTTCTCTCCCCTCATTATTCAGTGAAGAGCCGTACCTCCACACATTCAATGTCGCCTTCTTCGTCTTGGTCGACCTTCTGGGCGGCGTGTACTCAGTATCTAGGCCGACCACCGTCTTGATCTCGCCTCCAGAATCGTGGACGTAGCTGTACGCTAGGTCGTCAAGATCTTCCCGCTTCTGAGAATACGAAATCTCCAGCACAAGCGGGGGCCAATATGTAGCCATGAACCCGAAGACATAGTCTGGCGATCGCGGTGTGAAATTGAGTGGTACTGTCCATTGCATTCCTGGGCTGATTTTTTTGATAGTTTTGCGGATCTCAGCGTTGGTGCTCGATATAGTGTCGAGTTGTTCTTTCAAACGAGCGACGACTCTGGCGATGAGTGTGTCATGAAGCCGAGTGGGCATGCGGATGATGAAGTGCTGGGTATCGTGAGCGTAGTCGTATCTGCAAGCAACAACGAGATATTTGTCAGCCATGTTCATGTCCAGGAACCGAAGAGATTGCGGTCTCTTCGCTAATCGATTTGAAGCGCGCGCGGTGCAGGGACGGGATGTGGTAGACTCCTCCACATCCATTCGTCCTGACCAGGTGTACATAGCACACAAGCTTCCTGAAGGACAACCTCCAACGCACCTCAACTTGTGCTCCACCCACGCCTTCAGCCCTTCGTCCTCCTCTAGTCGCTCCCACAGTTCTATATACTCCTCCCTCAATAAGCGGCGCTTATTCCACGGCGGCTGCTCGGTGAAGTTACCGGCCTTGAGATCTTGAAGCAGTCGGAGTAGCTTCGATGGAGGGTTCCTTGCTCGTGATAGAGGGGTTGCTTGGCAATGGAGGGGAAGGCGGCAGTCGAGGCTCCACGCCGCTGGGGGTTGGTGACGATGCGGCAGCTTCAGCGGCGCGTATGGATTACTTGACAGCTGTAACTATCGAAGACGACATGTTGATGCAGCCTGCGAAAGGGAGCGTTGGCTTGGTCTTTCCAGAGGCGACGCTGGTGCCAATGCTGATGATGATTGTTGTTGATAGGAAGGCCTGTTGCTTTGCAAGTGAAGATCGCTTTGATCCGCGGAATAATCTTGTTCCGCTTCCAGCGGCTTTGTCCGTGAACACTGTTTCCTGATAATTACTGTGTGCGGATTGGAAGACGCGACGCAAGCATTCTGTAACCCTTCGGGTCTCGAACAATAACAGAGGTTTGGCAGCTAAACAGAAGTCCTCAGTCAACATCCGCAAGCCAAAAGGATTTCAGTATCTCAAGAAGCGCGCGCACCAAGCACCTGCTCAGCGGGCCTGAGATCGAATCCCAGCGTGAAGACGCAGGCGCAGACGCAGACGCAGACGCGCTCACTCAACCACCCAATGGCGTCCAACATCGATTGTCTTGGTGCTGCGGTAGTCCAGCGAGAAGTCCATGATTTTGATAACGCGATTAGCAGTACCTGTGCTGCGGCGACACCACAGGTTCCGCGCAAGCGATGCAGCGTTAAGTATGTGAAGAAGCGGCGACGCCATACCTTCGACCACGTTTCTGATCATGGTATCTTCCGTAAGAGGATCCGTCCTCATGCTACAAGCGCCGTCAGCAAGGTTTCCCAAACCTTCGGAAAGAAAGCCGCCAACATTCCCGCTTCCGGTGCGATGCTAGAAGTAGCTAAACCTTCAGCCATAGCCAAAGAATCTCGCTTGGCACTCCCTGCAGACGACATGGAAAGAGAACCTAGGCGTGGCGATGACAGACCTTGCAGTTCCAAAAAGGACGGGTATGCTGTGCCAAAGCTTGATCGAGAGATCATCAGGCAAGGTCGTCAGCTACCGGACGCTTTCAAGTATATGACGAGCTTTCTCGCTCAGGACGAATCCGACATCTGTAGTCACGGCGGCCCATGCGTAGGCTCGCGCTGTGCTTGTGATAACAGCTCAAGGACATGCCGACAGGCTTGCGCATGCGGGCTGTCTTGCAGACGCCAATGGCCACACTGCGATTGTAAGGGCCTATGCGACCACAGTTGCATATGCATTCGCATGCAACGCGAATGCATACCAGGAAGCTGTTCTTGCCTGAACTGCATAAACTCCTTTGAAGGCAGGAAGCCTCCAAAACTAGGCGTTCGCGCTTCTGGGGTTCCCAGCGCTGGAATGGGTCTATTCGCCGACGAACGCATCTCCAGGGGCACTTTCCTCGGTGATTATGAGGGACCGAGAGTACATGATGAGGATAGCCACGATGATAGTTACGATAAAGTAGCGCTTTTCCAGATCACACGAAGTAAGTACCATCCGTCCACGTCGGATTCTATACAGGATCTAACTCCTTAGCTACTTGCATCAACGCGATAAAGAACCCGAGTAACACCTTCTTCATCAACTGCAAAAATGATCGAACGTGTCAAAACGCAGAGTTTCTGTACGTGGAAGGAGAAGCTCGCAGAAAGGTGATTGCTGTGGCCAGAAAGAACATTCCCAAGGGAAGAGTGATCTTTGCGAGTTACGGGTACTGCAGTTCTATGGCCGACAGATAGACTCTTGTTGACAATCATGTTAGACCGAACACCGAGCGGATCTTTCAAGAGGGTTCCACACGTCGGCGACCTCGCAAACACAGCAAGTCAGCTGGTCTGATTCGTAGGTGATCCCAGTACAAACTATCAGTTGTGGGCTAACAGACTAAGATGACGGCAAGCCCCTCACTCCAGGAGAATACGTCTTCATCAAGGGCGGAACAGATGACGAGAACTATCCGTGGATAGCGAAGGTGGAGTCCATTCTGGAGCACGAACGGATTCGAATATCGTGGGCTTATTTCCCTCACACAGTCAAGCAGGCTGAAGGCATCTCGCACGGTCTTAAGGAGGTGCTTCTGTCAAACCACCTGGATGTAGTTGACAAAGATTGCCTTATGGGGCGCGCTGCAGTGGAAGAGCATTGCTCGGATTGTCAGACGGCTAAGCATTGGTGTTGGAGTCGGCAGTACAATGTCCACACCCGCAAGATACAATAGACACCAGAGTCAGTGAGCTTCTGGATTTTACTCACGATGGCAGGCTTATTGTCTTCGAGCAGCAACTCCTACCTAGCATTGTCGGTAGCAATAGTGAGTTCTTATACTACGCATCCAGGAAACTACGACAAGTGGAAATATGATTCGATGTGACGTGATGTTACGTGATGTGATTCATAAGCTATGGAACTCCACTAGAGGTAAAAGCTATTACTAAATGCCGACTAGGATACGTGGACCAGTTACGCTTTACTCACACTCAGGAAGCCACGCAAAAATCATCAACGCATACATCGTCCTAAACCCCGGAATGCGCTCCGTACGGACTAGGTGAGCACGTGAATAGCCGCTTTGAGCTCTAGCGTTTGCAGCTGGCCGAGGCTAGCCACAGAAACGGCAATTGCGCAACTCTCATCGATGGATGCATCCATGATGGTGCACAGTGCCCGCGGTTTGTGGACACACATTGCCGAACAGCAGAGAGAGTGCACTGCGCTGCACTGCGTTCTACAAGGACACTTTCAACGCGAGACAACTAGATGAGAGTTGTCATTGTCTAGTCGACTGACGACAGGCGACTGCGTCCGTTGATGACTTTTCGCACAGGAAACGGTGCCCACCAAAGTGATCGAAATGGCGTCATTGTCCATTTCAGCGCTAGCGTCTGCCAGTGGTAGACGCTAGAGCTCATAGGGAACAGCTCTCGGACAGTTACTCGAGGGAACTTCGATCAAGCCCCAGGTGAGTTTCAACTTCCGTCTTTCCGGAACGGATCGTAGTCGGGGGAGGATCTGGGGTGGTGTGGTCGTTGGATACGCTCCGAAACGTTCTTGCCAACGCAAGTACGCAGGTGTACAGACATCTGCTGTTCAACAGACTGGGCAGAGACGACGACAAGCTCGATGTAAGTCGTTTTGCCCTCCGATGCTCGAGGCCGTTTACGAACTCTGTGTCAGCCCTCCATACTCCGCCTTGGCGTCCTCCTCCTCCTCTTCGACGTCTACCTGACCTGGGCGCGGATCGAAAAGGCCACGGCGCCGTCCTCGTGGCCTCCACCGCTCCCGGGCATGCCCTCCAACGGCACGCAGAGCTGGACGAACGCCTCTGCAGTCACGTACGGCCAGGACAATCCCGCGCCCAATCTGCTCGCCACCCAGCCGATCTTCGTCCAGTACCTCTTCTTCCTGGCGCTCTGCACCCTCGAGACCATCGCCTTCCACCTGCCCATCCGCCTGCTGACCTCGCTGCCCCACCTTCCCGTCCTCTCCACCGTGATACCGCGCTACCCGCGCCCGTCGCTCATCTCCACCGCGCTGCTCGTCTCCTCCTTCACGAAGCTCTTCCCCCTGCTGCTGCTGATCTGGAACTACGACCTCCCGTCGTCGGCCTCGGCTGTCAGCTGGGCCGTCATCATCAACAACGTCGCCGCGCTCGAGATCCTGCTCGACTGCGGCTACCTGCGCGCGTTCGTGCTGGCGGGCATTGGTGCGATTTGCAGAGCGGGCGTGGGCTGGGGCATTTTGAAGGCGGTCGGGGTTGGTGGGGGCGTTGCGGCGGCGGGGGTTGTGGAGACGGGGGATCTGATTGGGTTGTGGAAGGGGATGGCGGAGGGGTTGGGCGTTGGTTGATGTTTGCACGGGATGAGTATATCGAATGCGGAGATAGCTGGTGACATGCAGCGTTGGTGAACCGCGGGATCCTGATCAGTGAAGTCCAGCGCCTCCAACGCCAAAGCTATACTTGCTACAAAGGCCAAGATGGTAGACAATGGTATCCTATCTTGGATGCCGCACAGGCCCAGCTCGGGCACCGTACTATCCGTCTCTCCCTGCCATTCAACGATCCGCTATACGCGCGGGCCCGCGATGGAGTCTTCACCGACGCAACTGCTCTTCCTTCCCACCCCACGCACGCCATCCCCAATTTTCTCATCCTCTCAAAACATCCCACTCGGTCCCTCGTGGTTTATCAACTCCGGTCTGAGATCGCCGCGTTTTGGGGTGATGAGCGGGTGCCATTGCGCCAGGAATGTGATCGCTGTGCCACCGTCAGTCCAGCTCTCAAAGCTCCACAAGGATCGCGAAAGGGCGAGCGCGGGATTGTTGGGGGTGTCTTCTGTAGACTTGGACGCGTTCGGGGAGAAGAAGGAGTGGCGAGAGGGGAAGGGGGGATCGGACATACCCCACATGAGATAGCAAGGCCATGCTGAGAGGATGAGGGTCGAGCGCCAGACACTGTAGACGTAAGGTACGTTAGCGGACCATCTCAATGGCTGACCTTGTCCACGAGCTGGCTGGTGC
>NAJN01001191.1:0-13239 GCA_005059845.1 Cryomyces minteri
ATGTTCCCGCTAACTTCGAGCCAATGGGCGCTGTAAGTGATCGAGCGACACGCATGGGAGCAAAGCTGACATTGTTCTAGATTGGATTCGAAATCTGGACCATGCAGAAGGACATTCTCTTCGACAACATCTACGTTGGTCACTCCGTTGCCGATGCTGGGAAACTTCAGGCCGAGACTTTCGACGTCAAGATCGCAATCGAGAAGGCAGAGGAAGAGTCCAAGAAGCCGGATATACCAGAGAAGCCCAAGTCCCCAATGGACCTCAACTTCATGGATGACCCAGTGCACTACGTTCGCGAGAGGCTCGACCTTTTCTGGACCATCGCCAAGGGCGATCCCATTCAAGCCATCAAGTTCCTTCCTGAGGTTGCCGGCGCCCTTGGTGTCGGTGCCGTACTCATCATCGGTATACTTCTCAGTCTTGTCGCTGGTGGCAGCACTGCTGCCCCGTCCAAGCAACAGATGAAGGATGCCGCACAGAAGGCGAAGGATGCTGCTGTGCAGGCCAAGGACAAAGCGGCCGAGAGCGTTAGCACTGGTGTTGAGAAGACACAGGCTGAGGTCAACAAGCGCTCGACTCGGTCTACCGACGCACAATAGGTAGATGTGGACGAGCGAAGCTGCTGCTCGGGCGACGGAGGAGCAGAATTGTGGATGCTGTGAAAATGGGATATCACTGGCGTGGAATTTGAGGTTTCATGTAGTGTCTATGACAAAAGTAGACATTAGGGTGCTATCTGACTTTCATGTAGCTGGAGTGGCAGAAATAGATGTCTATCAAAGTCTGCCCAACCTCATGCTCTGCTAGAAATCTCGTCTTTTTTCGACTACAATGGCTTAGTAAGGGGGACAGCTACTTCTGAGAGACTTCCGGAGAGCCGTGTAACTCATGCGTCAATAGGTAGATCCAGGTATCAGGTCTTCCGCGACTGTTGCGCTTCCATTGGAGTTCTCCTGCACGCACATTGAAAGCCGGGCGACGGAATCCTTCAACCGAGAAGCCGCCTCGGCTCAAACCCCGCGGAAAGGGGATTGCCGAAGGAGGTGTTCGTCGGAGCTGTGGAGAGAAGCCTCAAGACAACTACGACTCGTAGGAACCCACTCCTACTACTATACCGAGTCTTCCTTGGGATCCTACGTTCCTGCTGCAATGGCCGCTCGCCGCGTGCTGTCAAGGAGCATACCCGCCCTCACCCTCCGCCCCTCTTCACCCCGCGCTGCTGCACTCACCTCGAGGATGTCTCGACTGTCTCCAAGCACAAGCAGCATCGCCTCCAGGCGCCTGCACCAGACGACGAAGCACCTGAGTCCTGCTGCCACGGCCTCCGCTGCAACATCGCCCGAGCCCTACCCAACTACCCACGAGCAGATCTCGAAACCCCTCGACACCCAGAACTTCATTGACAACCAGTTCGTTGCCTCGCAAGCCACGCAATGGATCGACCTACATGATCCTGCTACGAACAGCCTCGTCACTCGCGTCCCGCAGTCCACAGATGCAGAGCTCAAAGCCGCCGTCGAGAGCGCCCAGAAGGCGTTCCCGGCATGGAAAGCACAATCCGTGTTGGCACGTCAGCAAGTCATGTTCAAGTACGTCGCGCTGATCCGACAGCACTGGGACCGTTTAGCCGCGAGTATCACACTCGAGCAGGGCAAGACTTTTGCAGATGCCAAGGGAGATGTGCTGCGTGGCCTGCAGGTCGCTGAGACAGCGTGCGGTATCACGACGCAGATAACTGGCGAGGTGCTGGAAGTCGCCAAGGACATGGAGACGCGGAGCTACAGAGAACCCCTGGGTGTTGTGGCCGCCATCTGCCCCTTCAACTTCCCAGCCATGATTCCCCTTTGGAGCATACCGATCGCGACAGTGACTGGAAACACTATCATCGTCAAGCCTTCCGAGCGCGATCCAGGCGCCATGATGATCCTCGCCGAGCTGGCTGAGAAGGCTGGCTTCCCTCCGGGTGTGGTTAACGTCATTCACGGCTCAGCTAGGGCTGTGGACTTCATCCTTGACGAGCCCCTGATCAAAGCTGTCAGTTTTGTTGGAAGCAACAAGGCTGGTGAGTATATCTACCAACGCGCATCTGCGAATGGCAAACGTGTGCAAGCCAACCTTGGTGCCAAGAATCATGCCCTGGTATCGCCTGACTGCAACAAGAACCACGCACTGAACGCCATTGCGGGTGCTGCGTTTGGCGCTGCCGGCCAGAGGTGTATGGCTCTCAGCACAGTCGTGATGGTTGGCGAGACCAAGGACTGGGTAGGCGAGATCGCCGAGCGAGCTAAGGCACTGAAGATGGACGGTGGATTCGAAGAAGGCTCAGATTTGGGTCAGTCATCAGTCCGCAAGCGAAGGAGAGGATCGAAGGGCTCATTGCTAGTGCCGAAGAGGAGGGAGCTACTATCATGCTTGACGGCAGAGGCAAGAAGCCGGAGAAATACCCCAACGGAAACTGGGTAAGTTCGATCGTCCTGTTGTACCTGTCTCTGCCCTTCGTTCGTCTGTGACACTGTCTACGCCCCCCTATGTGCTCGAACTACGAACTGACATCATGGTCACAGGTCGGCCCAACTCTCATCGCCAACGTAAAGCCCCACATGCGCTGCTACACGGAAGAAATCTTTGGTCCCGTCCTCGTGTGCATCAACGTCGACACCATCGATGAGGCCATCGACCTGATTAACGCAAATGAATATGGTAACGGTGTCGCCATCTTTACGAGGTCCGGTAGCACCGCTACCAGATTCCAGCGAGAGGTGAGCTCTACACCTTCTCCGTTACATGTCATACCAAGACTCGCATTCTACAACACATCAATCTCCTTCCTATGCATATTGCGCTTGCGCACTAGCATAGATGCCCTGCCTTTACCTCCATCCCCACTAGTGCCGGCTAGCATCAATATTCTTCACTTCCCCTAACACACCGTCCCCCTTTTCAAATCGACCCATCCACGTCCACATCGCTAACATCTTCAACACAACAGATCGAAGCTGGTCAAATTGGAATTAACGTCCCTATACCCGTGCCTCTGCCGACCTTTAGTTTTAGTGGAAACAAGAAGTCCGTTGCTGGCGGTGGTGCGAACACCTTTTACGGAAAACCCGGCTTGGCCTTCTACACGCAAGCCAAGACTGTCACGAGTCTGTGGAGGGCGGAGGATGCGGTCGCGACAAAGGCGAGCGTGAACATGCCTACGCATTCGTAGGGGGGGTTGAAAACAGCAGTCGTTCTTGCGAGGACCGGGGAGGAAGAGGAGGAGGGGGCGGGGTTGGGGCGAAAGATGGATAGGAGATGATGGGAAGAGGCAGTTCAAGGTTTCCGGGCAAGTTGCACGCACATGGCGTGCAACGATCTGGGGGAACTACTGTGTATATGTAAGGTCACCGAGCCATGACAGAAAAGCAAAACCCTCGTTTCTGGTCCGACGTCGTCGTTGTCCCTTTGCGTGCTTCAATGCCTTTTCCCAACAAAGAGAAAGAAAATCCCTGGGACAGAGAACAGTGGGCCGCGGGACAGGTCGCTAAAGGGTTCTTCAACGATCTCCTCCCGTCCCTCTCGATGTTCCTCGGAACACAGGAACACAGGGAGCGGAGGATCCGGTAGGGGTGGGATCAGTGGAGTCGGCGCGTTCTCCTGTGGTATGCGGAATGGCCCTTTCGCTCTTCTGACGAAGCTTTGTTAGGGCATTCTGCCTCTGCCTATCTTTACGTGCTTGAACAGCTTGCTCGAGAGCCTCTCGTGTGGTCAAGTCCACCCCGCTCCCCCCCCCTCTTCCCCCCCACCCAAGTCTAAACAGCCGTCTCAGTTCTCTACAAGCCGTGGCTGGCTCGCCCCACCTGACCTCCAAGAAGCATGAAGTAACAAGGTATCGGGACACAGGCACGCTTCCGCACGCAACGCAACGCAACGCTACTCAAACGTCATGCTGACGCCCTCCTCGCGCCCAAAGTCGTCGTCGTCGTCCGCCCACGCGTTGTGCTCCACTCCCCCCCTCCCAGCCGCGCTCGCAAGACTGGCACGCCCCGTTCCCATGCCCGCTCCGCCCACACCGCTCGTGGCCGGCCCACTGGCACCAGCAGGCGTCGACGTCGCCCCCCGCAGCGGCGGCCGCGACGGCGTGCCCCACGCTTCTGAGGCTGCAGGGGCCTCGGGCACGGCGGTGGTGGTGTGAGAGAGTTTCGAGGGCGAGTTGGGCGAGCGCAGGTAGGAGGGCGCGGGGGAGGGGTGGTAGGAGGAGTAGGAGGGAGTGGGCGAAGCGGTGTCGAAGGATAGGCGGATGGAGTCATCGCCGCTGCGGCCGTGGTCGGCGGGATCGTCGTAGTCGTAGTCGTAGGTTTGCGCGGAGGGGCGGGGTGGGGTCTGGGTTGCGGGATGGTTTTGGGGTTGGGCTCGATCTGGGATTCGGTTGCCGTTTGGCAGGGGTAGGGAGGTCGTGCTGTCGCCTGCTTTCGGCCGCAGCGCCATTCCGGCGTCATGGCTTTTCATTGGCCGCAGCGTATGGTAGGGGCTCGCGTTCCCGTTCGCAGACAGGGACGACGTGGCGGTGCTGTCGAGGCGGAGCGGCGGCAGCGTCGATTTGATCTCCTTGATCTCGATGCCGTGGGCCGAGAGCGCCGCAAGCTCGGCCGCTTCGGCGCGGATGGCGTCGACGTCGAAGAGCACGCCGCCGCCCTCTTGGCTGTCCAAGCTGTCCTTGTGGGCGTGGTCTTTGCCCTTCTCGGCCCCGGCCCCATCGACGACTTTCGTGCGCTCGTCATACGTCTCCCACTCCTTCTTCTCCACGAGTTTCTTGTTCCGCGCAAACAGCGCCTTGAACCCGCGCTTCTCGGGCTTCTTCTCCAGCGCCTTGCGCGCCTCTTCGATCTCGTTGATCAACTCGCGCTGCCGCTTGTCGTGGTTGTCCGGGTCCGGGTCCTCAATCTCGGCGAACTCGTCCGACTCCACTAGCCAGCCGACTTCGCGCAAAAGGCGCGGCATCGCGGAGCGGTAAGCCATGTGGCCTGGGACGAGAGCCGTCACGTCGATATTCTCGATGCCTGGGATGTCGACGGATGCGAGGCCGGCAACGCGAGATATGCCGCCGCTGGTAGCGCGAAAAAGGTAGCCTGTGGAATGGCCGATGAGTCTCAGAATTAGGCATCGTAAAGTCGGTGTTGGTACATACCCAGAATCCAGTCGTTCGTCGCATACGCATTGACGAACCGCCCACTCACCACAGTCCGTGCCCGCAAATACTCATCCTTCTTCGCGACCATTGGGCTTCCGAAGAGATACACATTTTGTATGAGGCCGAAAGCCGCCTTATTTGCCAGCTCCCGCAAGCACGAAAGAATGACTCTAGACCCCAGCGAGAAGCCTACGAGCGTGATGGGACGTACGCCCAGGTTCCTGTCAATAAGCGAGTCGGCGAGAATGAGGCCTGCCAGATCTGCGCGGGCCAGAGAAACCGTCCACGGATTGTCGATTAGATAGGAGAGTTTCGTCAGCACGAGCGGGAGCTGCAGAGATGCCATGAGTGCAATGAGCAGAGTACTTCCAAGGATTTGTTGTAACCCTTGGGTAAGAGCCTGACCGGCAGATCAGCATCAAGCCTCGTTGATTGATGTAGTGCCGAACACCTACCTCTGTAGCCAGGATGTTGATAGTATCACCCATGCTTTGCAACATCTCCGGCTCCCAGAACACCGAGTAAATGTCTCCCATGATCGGGTCTACGGTACTATAAGGCAGTCGTACATCATCAATCTTTCCGTTCATCCAGCCCGCCACGGTAACGATAAGATTGACCCTCTTGTTGTTGTGGAGTGGCCTGTACTCGAACGTCTTCACCGCGCCCATCCGCCGATTTGTCGCTCTGACTGCGATGGCCCCACCACTGAGGGCGCCGGTAGTCGCAATGAGTCCAGCACCGCCAGCACCAGCGAGAAAGCCACTGGTTCCCGCAACGCCTATTGTTGTGAATCCAGCGGCTAGGCCTGCTCCAATGACAGGTGCCAGTAATCCAACACTCAATCCGATGACCAGACCTCCTCCTACCGTAGCAAGGCCCATCATTACTAGTCTTTTCTTCTTCGACGACTTCTTTCTCGTCTCCATGTGCACGTCCTCATTCCAATTCTCTTTATTGGCCGCTTCTTGCATTTCTAGCACATCGGTCACGCGCTTCTCGAAGCGGCAGATCTCCAGCCATGGAATCGACATCGAAGTGCCGACGCGCTCGAGTAGTGTCCGCGAGCGGCTGTCGTAGACACTGTCGGCGATCAGGACAAGGAATAAATCACAGAGCACAGTCCAACGAAGGTCGATGTCTATTGATTTGGTGGTGGGAAGTTGAGATGGCATGCGGACACCGTGAGGGTCTGAGAATCCATGTTCGTCGTATGGTGGTGGAGGCGTGTCCGGGGAGCCGTTCAGGCTCAAGCTTGACACTGGTCGTTTCGTGTCATCTGAGGATAACTCCGGGGACGGTGACTTGCTAGAAGTAGCTTTGGAGATCTCGCCTTCAGCGACAGGGTTCTTTACTCTGGCGTTATGCATCAACACCGGCGTTAGATCTTCAGGTTGCACGCCATGCTCCGCCAACTGCTCAATCATGATCTGCTCTGCTGCGTCGATTTCCATATGACTGTACAGCCTGACCATCATCTTCTGGCTCCACATCTGCATAGCCTCGACCGCCAGGTCAATTCCCTTCCTCGCACCTTTCGTCCGCTCGAGGACTTCCAGCTCTTTTGCCATCTGGATCATTGCGAGTCTCGTAACTCCAACATATGCAATCCTCTGCCCTTCCGTCAGAAGGTCTTTGGTGGCTTGCATCTGAGCCAGTGGATCTCTCCCGTCCTCGTCTTCGTCCGCCACGTTGGTCCCGTTCTCTTTGAACAGATATGCAGTGTTCTCGTCCATGCTTGTGGCAGACTGTGCGTCTTCATCGATTTGGACTCGGGTATAACCTTTGCCAGCTCCTCCAAGGCCACCATATGCTGCCGCTTCGTCATCAGATTCCGTGGCCTCGCGAGCGACGAGCTTCCCATCATCGTCGTATAGGTCGAAGGGGGCGAATGCAGGCATCTCCTGCCATTCGTCGACCTCTTTCTTCGTCTTGTCATCGGGTCGCGACTGTGGAGCGAGCTGTTGATGCGACCATTCAGATGCCGTAGCCCTAGCAGGACCGTCGATACTTGCGTCTGCAGCAAGTATGACGTTTCGGACTTCAGTGGATGAATTGGTTTCCGTGGGGATCTCCGTCTCTACAGTACTAGCTTCAAGCGTGGCCGCAGAAGGGAGGATCGGACAGGTCCCAGGAACAACTGGTTGAACCTCTGCATTCTCTTGCGCTCTCCCTCCGTCGGAACCCTGTGCTGACTCCTCCGTCGAGCGTCGTGAACCTGGAGGCTCTCCAGCTTCACCACTGTTCTTTGACGGCTGCTCCGAGACTTGTTCCTTCTCTGCCACGGCAACGGCCTTCAAGTCCCCTGTGTCATTGCTTCCAGCTTCGTCCCCCGACTCGTCCTCGACATAAGCAGGCCTTCGAGGCTTCTTCACCGGTAACCCAAACTCATCAATTTCCGGGTCTGGCTTGACAGCATCTTCGACTAATATTGCCCGCTCAGCAGACTCATCCCTGACGTTTATGGTGGTCGTCGCAGGCGTTTCAGGCCATCTGGCAGCCGGTTTGGTACCCTCCCCATCATCAGGCATCGTGGGAGACGAAGGGCGCATGCATTGAGCTCCACTCAGTACGGACGGGCTTTAGTAGACATCAGGGAGACCAAGGAAGCTTGAGCAACGGCGAATCTATAAAACGAACGCATGAGGACGTGAGATGTCGAACAGACTCACCAACAAAGCCACAAAGCCATCCCGAGTCCGTCTCCATCGATCGTCTCTAGAGCCGCAAATAAGCTTCACGCTAATGGTACACCGCCCTGTCAAATCCCAGCCCTACCGTGCCAAAACAATCTCGAATCTGCATGTGCAAGTTCGAAGAAGAAACTCAGACTCTCCGTTTCGACCACTCAGTACCGCTTTCTCCCTTCCCTCTTCTACCTCTATCTCACTTCAAATATCAATTTTTCTTCTCTCCATAGCCCGGCGTCCCGGCCATCCTCCCACTCACAATGCGCGGCAAACGCTCAAAACAGTACCGCAAGCTAATGCACCGCTACGAGCTCTCATTCAACTTCCGCGCGCCCTACCAAGTCCTGCTCGACGACGAGATAATTCGGGACAGCGAGCGATTCAAGATGGACCTGCTTGGAGGGTTGGAGCGGACGCTGCACGGGGCCATCAAACCGAGTACGTGCATGTCCACGTCCACGTATCCAGGGAACTTGGCGTGTAGACGTATATGCAGCACGGCGGAGTCGGGGTTGGCTGACGTTTCCGGTGGCAGTGATAACGCAATGCAGCGTCCACGCCCTCTATACCACGCACGCCGACACCGCGGCCACAAAGTCCGCATGGCTCGACGTTGCGCGCAAGTGCGAGACGCGCCGATGCGGACACACTCCCTCCACCAACTCCACCACCACAACCATCACCTCCTCATCATCCGCCCCCTCCACACGCGACTGCATAACCTCCGTCGTCGGCAGCACGAACAAAAACCGCTACATCGTCGCGAGCCAAGACGCCGAAGTGCGGGCCCGGTGCAGAGAGGTCCCCGGCACGCCCATCGTGTATATACGGCGCAGCGTGATGATCATGGAGCCGATGGCGGAAGCAAGCGTCGGGGTACGGGAGAGGGAGGAGCGGGGGAAGGTCAGGAGTGGTGTTGGTAGGGGCGCCCCATCCTCCGGCACAACCACACCGAAATCAACAGCAAAGGTCGCGACGACGGTGATGGGGAAGCGGAAACGTGATGCAGACGAGCACCAGGGTAGCGAGCGCGGGAATGGCAGGGACGACGCGGATAGCAGGGACGAGGCACGCGGCGCAGCGCCGTCGCTGCAGAAGAGGCGCAAAGGCCCCAAAGGCCCCAACCCGCTGAGCGTGAAGAAGACGGCGAAGAAGCCCCGGTCGGACGAGGAGGAGAAGCATGGCGCGGTCGCGGAGTCGCCAGCGGGCGAGAAAGTAGGGGCCAGGTCGCGGGTGGCGCGTGTGCACACTACCGGGGATCAGAACGTAGAAGAGAACGGAGGTGGCGAAATGGACGAGCCAGGTAAGAGGAGAAGGCGGCGGAAGCACAGGGCCGGGAGCGACAACCACAACGGTGGAGGCGTCTCCCATTCGGCGGCTGCGGCTGCGGCTGCGGCTGCAGGCGTGGTAGCTGCAGAGGCGTGAAGCACAATCAACGTCAATAGAGATCAATCTAACCAGACATCGAAAGTCGAGTTTGCGGCAGCACCGTTGTTGCAGCACCGGGCGTGTCTACGAAGCCCGGCTCATAAGAGTCGTGGGCTTCCGGGTGGTTGGGCTCAGCTTGGCCTCGAAAAGCCGTAGACGTATCCCTTCGAGCTGAAGCTGGGAGTTTTGTCAGACACCCAGTTCTCTTCTTGCCCGGGATCCGGGGGGGGGACCGCTCACCTTGACCTCTGCACCGCAAAAGCGCTTTGAGAATTCCCCATCGGGTGCCGTGTTCCCTCTGCACCCGCAGTGCCCCTCCGCCCCGTCAGGAGGTTCTACGACCCGACATCCTCCCTTACGCGACCGCACCCATCACGCTTGTCCCTGCCCCTCCGCCCGCCCACTCAGACACTGCAGCAGGATGATGTTCTTCTAGTCACCAGTGAACGAAGAGAGCGAGAGCATACACGACTTCTATAAACGATCTCTCTCACACTTTCTTACCCTGCGCCAACAGCTCGCTGACTTTCGGCGGCAGGACGAGCGTGCTGCGGTCGTTGCGCTTGAAGAACTCGGCCACGGCGGCGGCCGTCTTGGCTGGTAGGTCTTCGTGGATGAAGTGGCCGGCGGCGGGGAAGACGTGCATTTGGAACTTACCTGTGGATTGGGAGGGGGATTGGTTTAGTGTGTGTGCTTGTGTGGAGGGTGGAGGGCGACGACGGCGAAGGGGAGTGGGGGTTTGGGGGGGGCTGTGGAATACGGAGGTTCATGAATGGGGACTTTGTGATAAGGAGGGTTTGGTGAGCGAGAGACTTACCCTGCATCTGCCCGATCATGAGCTCCTTATCCAATCGATCAGTCCCAGCCAGCAGCAGCAACTTCGCGCCCCTGGCCTCCAAAAACTTCCTCGACAAGCCCTCGAACCAGCCAGCCCAGAAGGGCTGCGTGGCCGCAAGATCCGTGCGCCACGTCCACTCCCCCGACGGCAGCTCGACCAGCAGGGACGGCACCGACGCGCGAGCGCTGGCCGGGTTGCGCAGCGTGCGCGACCGTAGGTGCCAGTCGATGGCGGCCTGCAGGGTGGGAAAAGTCGAGGGTCGCGAGCGCAGGAGGGCCGACATGCTCGACAGCGCGTCCATGGCGGAGCCTTCGACGACGTCGAGCACGGCGTAGCCGAGGACGGAGGGGCCGAGTTGGAAAGTCGCGGCGACGGAGGTTAGGACTGCGCCGCCGAGGGAGTGGCCGACGAGGACGAGGGGCGGCAGGGAAGGCCAGGCGAGCTTGGCCTGCGTGAGCCGGATCATGGCGAGCGCGTCTAGCGTCAGGACTGGGAGGGAGAAGTCGAGGATGGCGTTGTTGGAGGAGGGGGAGGCGACGACGGAGCCGTGGTCACGTGCTTCGAGGGATAGCACGCCGGCTGTGGGCAGTAACTTGCGGAGCTCGAGGGCGAAAGGGGCGAATGACAGTGCCGAAGAACCCGCACCGTGATGGCAGACGAAGAGGGGCGCATTCGGCGCTGAAGGGGCCGTGAGGTAGACATGGTACTGAGCGCGTAGCGAGTCCGTCTGATAGTCCAAGTATAGCTCTTGCTCGAAGAAGTCACTCCACCCGACGGGCGGTGCCGGTGCGGCTTTCAGGGAGGATGTAGGGACGACGGTGCCCGTGGAGGAGAGGGAGGACGACGAGGAGGAATCGTCGTACACGGCCTCGACTCCTTCCTCTGACGAGCGCGGAGACGGGTCCGGTGGGGGGGGAGGGAGGGCGGAGAGCGTTGTCTTGGCAAATCCCTTTGCGAGACCGCTCATAGTACAAATGCACGGTACCTGGGACCTCTCGACCCGGGAGTGGTCAGACGATGGGGGGATCACGTGAGTGAGTGTCTCTTTCGAAAGGGAGGAGGAGGATGTTGTTGATAGTCACGAGTCAGTTACTCAGGTGCAGCTCTGACGGGGGCAAAGGCCAGACTTCGATGCTTCCGTCTTCTGCCCAATCCGGCGCCGTGTGCGTCTCGCGTGCACTCGCCTTGACGTCAGCCAGCGGCAGCGGCAGCGCTCTCCCCTCTTCCCTGCAGCGCCGCCGCCGACGACGCTATCGCCCAAGCACAAGGAAGCACAAGAGCTGCTTGTCCAGGCGCCAGTCGCTGTCGTCTCTCGAGCACCCGCCACAGCATCACCTTCCTCTGGTGGGTGCTCCTACTCGTGAGCATCTTCGTCTCCACGCCAGGCCTCCACACGCGTGGCTCCGGCTTCTTCGACTTCTCCTTCACCACCCTGACGGCCGGCAACCTGCTGCTCGCCATCCTCTTCTTCGCCCAGCCCTCCAAAGCCATGCGGGTCTCGTCCGCCATCATCGCCGGCTTCCTTCTCGTCGACATGATCCTCATCGTCGCCGTTCCCCGCATAAGGGCCGAAGAGGGCTGGCCAGGTATTGCCAGCGTCGTCTGGGCTGCCCTCATCGCTATGTGGTGCATCTTGAGTGACCGTGTCGTCGAATGGGGCAAGAAAGAGGAGGAGGTCCGTCTCACCGGCCGTCCCGAGACTCGCCGCACCCTTCGCGGTTGGCTCGCCGTCTTGGTCGCGACCATCATCCTGATTGTCTACATCGCCATCACGATCCTGATGACCGCAACGCTCATCATCCGTGCCCGCGACGCCTCCCTCGAGATGGACGGCGAGCGCTACTCCGTCGACGGCGACAAGTACCAAGTGCACCTAGCGTGCATCGGCAACATCACCACCGACGAGGACGGCAACCGCACGCCCACCGTGCTTATCGAAGCCGGCGAGAACCCCAGCGAGTACGACTTCGAGCACTGGGCCTACAACGCCTACCAAAACAGCACCATCGACCGCTACTGCTACTGGGACCGTCCGGGCTACGCCTGGTCCGACAACGCGCCGTCGCCCCACTCGGCCGGCATGTCCGCCGACGCCCTCTCTGAAGCGCTCGCCGTTGCGGGCGAGGAAGGCCCCTGGATCCTCGTGTCCGCTGGCACCGGCTCCATCGTCAGCCGCATCTTCTCGTCGCGCCACTTCCGCGACGTGTCCGGCATCATGATGGTCGACCCAATGCACGAGGATCTGCTCTACAAGATCGGGTCTCCGAGCCGCGGGTTCATGCTCTGGGCGTGGGGTGTCATCTCGCCGCTGGGCATCGAGCGCATCGGCGGGGCCATCTTCAAGGGCCGGACGCGCGAAGACCGCGTGTACGGGCGCAATGCGTACCAATCGGGCAAGTACATCAAAGCCCAGCTGCAAGAGAACCTGGTGGCCAACAGCCTCACGAAGAATGAGGTGGTGTCGTCGCGCACGATCCAGAGCCGCGACACGCCGCTGGTCGTCGTCAGCTCGGGCGTGCACTGCCGCAAGGACCCGGAGTGGGAGCAGAAGCAGAAAGAGCTGACCAACCTGACCGACAACCTGCTCGCCTGGGACGTGGTCGGCAAGGCGCCGCACGAGGTCTGGCACACGTACGAGGGCCGCCGCGTCATGGAGATGCGACTCGCGGACATCGTCGCCCAGAAGTACATCGTCCCCGTCGAGGCGGACGAGTGAGCAACTCGCGTCCCGACAAGTGCGAAAAGACGGATGCTGGAAGGGGGGTTGCGGAGTGGGTGCGTAGCGTGTTAGGCGGACGCACCCCCATGTTGGTCATTGATCGGTCCCCATTCCCCTATATGTGATTTCCTTCCCTCTTCCATCTATCTAATTTGGCAAACTGCATATCATGGTTCCGTCTCCCATCCCGTCCTGTCCTGTTATCTTCCGTCTCTCCCTCCCCCTCTCTACTTCTCCTCTTCTCCTCAAGCAACAACATTCCCCCCCCACCACGAGCGTGTTGAGAGCCCCATTCTGCAGCGTTCGGTTTTCCCCCCTCCCTTTTTGTATTGATCAAAGCACCCGCAGCTCTGTTCCGTTCACGCAAGACCACGGAAATCGTACATGC